>JAAEAF010010022.1:0-45308 GCA_011037195.1 Triatoma infestans
AAATTATAATTGACTAATTTTATAGTTTGTGTACCAAATTCAATGAAATACTGAAAAAACGGTTAAGTAAAAGCGCACTACCGGTTTACTAATTTTCTTGAAACTCCGAATTTAGACCATCTATTTATTTCTAATTAATTTTGCTTGGATGATAGAATTGTATAGTGATAGATAAGATAAAAAGCTTTATACCAAATTATTTACAATAATAATAAATAGAAGTTCCAATGTTCTAATTAACATTATAAACGTCCTATAATGTTTGTATAGTGATTTTTGGGATAAGGCGAGGTACAATATGCAGGGAAAAAGGGGAAAAACCTGGAACTTTAGGAAAAATATTATGAGAGGATGTGTTTCAGTCTTTTATGCCTGTAATGTATGGAGGGATCGTAGGAAGCTATTTCGCGGCAGAGTGGAATGACTGTCTAGAGTGGAGAGGAGTTTCAGGAGACGATTTTGGATGAAGCTATAAACTGGGGTTACTGAAGATTTTGGGGTGAAGTAGGTCGATTTTTGTGTGTCGTGGTGAGTCAGTCGCAAATCTTACGAATTTGTTCTGGGTTATCTGAAGTTTTTTGATGTTACTGTTACTAGTCAGGCTCCAGGCGGAGGAAGCGTTAAGTAACATCGGTCTGATGACTACTTTGTACAGTAGGAATTTGTTTTGTCTGATCTTTTTTGAGTCGCGTATCACTAACGGGAAGAGTAGTCTTATAGTCATTTTTCCAAGATTCGCTTTGTCCTGTACAGGAGTCATGAAGTTCAATTTATTGTACAAAGAGTTATTCTGAGGTACTTGACGTGGTTTAGTCCAGGGTATCAAACTATTGTTGGGTTTAATTTGTCTGTTGATTGTTAGTGTTTTGTCATGATTTATTTTCATTTTCCATTTAGTGCAGTATTTTGTTACTTTAACTACTGCAGATGTAAGTCTGTTAGTGATAGTATCAATTCTCCATGATGATGTGTACAAAGCAACATCATCAGAATTGTTTAATGAACTATGATAGTACTTTAGGGAAAAACAATCCCCTAAAGGTGCCCTTCATCCATCGTCAGAGCAAATTCACCATGTTCTTGTAGAGAGTTCACTTCAACGTAATGTTTCTGTTACACTCACACTTTTTGTTTTGTTTTTTTTGGTTGGATATGTACATATATCTTGTTGAATTTGCTCTGACGATGGATGAAAATCCAAAACCGGTCAGAAACAAAATTGAATATGCATGCTATACGACAGATAAAATACTAGAATGTTCAATCTGTTTGAGATTTCTTCTCAAAAAGTCATATAAAAAATTTAAATCATCCAACAAGATTATATTTGCAGCATTAAAATTAATTTATATGAACAATATCCAAATGAATAATCTTAATAAACAATCTATAATTATTATTATTATTATTATTATTAAATTAAATGCAGAGGCTTTGATTAAAATGTTTTACGTTGTATAATAGTGGAATATTAGAAACCTGAGAGGAGATTTCTCCACAGTGATTTTGCTAATTATGCTTCGCTACAGAGCTAAGGTCCTAATTCCGGATAGCCAAAACACCAATAATACCGTTCCTTTTGTGTTGTTGCTAGTGATGATTAAGGGCGCGTAACAATACGGATGGTGAAGGGTAAGAGATAATCGAAACCTTTCCCTGTTGTTACCTGCCCTTATCTCCCTCAACCTTCTAGCCATCACTTAAATCAGCCCTAAAACATCGCTAAAATCTAACTTTATATTGCCAATTATTATTATGTTTTTTGTTAATTATTGAATAACCGTTGGAGCTTTTAAAAAAATTGAAAATATTATTTTTGTTTATTAAATCCGTGTTTATTATGGCACTAATAAAGATTAACATTTATGATTATTATTATTTTTAACACATTTTTTCTGCTTTCTTCACTAAAATTGTTTGACAATACCCTTTAAAAAAACACGCTGCTGGTATTGGGGTTCACACAGTTTAGTGACGTGAATTACTCAACGACTTTTTTCTACTTGCAATTAAAGCTATTGTAATAAATTTAGAAATATTTTTTACACACATGTTTACTAAACATTTAGTTGAATTTAAATTACATATAAATAAAGGTCGTAAGGATTATACTGGTTTAATTGAAGACGGCATTTGTTACAACAATCCCTGAGTAAACCTTTATAATGACAATATTACAAATTAAAATCCTAGATTCTAGCGGGGGAATTGGCTCTTCAGCCTACGCCACCGCGACACCCCAAGGATCTATTGTGGCACCCCCCTAGTTGGAGATCCTTCCCCGATCCTGTCCTTAGCCGGACTGTGGAATTGGGGGAGGCTCCCAGGTGTCGATCAGATCTCCTGCCATCAGAGCACCCTCTCGAGTCCTGCTTGCCTTAAAAGACTTAATAGGTCCGAGAGAGGGCCCTGGCTGAGGCTTGTTGGCACCAGCTTCTCTTTACCAAAGAGGCGGTACCTTAGCCAGACCAGCCCCTCGCACTGACATACCACATGCAGTGCCGTCTCCTCTTCTTCCTGACAAAACCTACACAGGCTATCCGTTGCCAGGCCCATGCGATGCATGTGCTTATTTAATCTACAATGGCCAGTGAGAACGCCAACTGCTATCCTTATGGCCGCCCGGCCTAGTTGGAGTAATTCCGCAGTTAGCTTGGGCGAATGGCTATGGATAAACTTTTTCGCCTGCTTCTGGCCTGAAGTTTTGACCCACCATTCCCTTGATCGGTCCTGCATCCATGTCTAGATGCGCTCCTGAGGCATCTTGAGACGCCTCAGAACGGCTCCAACACGATAAGTGCTCTCATTGAACCCTCCCGGGCCAGGCGGTCCGCCGCCTCTGTAACCCGAGTGCCCAGGTACCCAAACCAGGAAGACCTTATTATGGCTACTAATTTCCCTGAGTGCACCTAGGCAGTCCCACACCAGCCTTGAGCTGATCTCCCACGAGTCAATTGCCCGCAGAGCAGCCTGGCTATCCGAATAAATGACGACTCTGGAGTTATACACTCCCCGTCTTCTTATTTCGGCGGCGCAGATAATAATCGCGACTAGCTCCGCCTGAAAGACCGTAGCTAGCCTTCCCAGGCTCACCGAGATATTACATCTCGGATGAGCCCCGTACACGCCGGCTCCCACTCCATCTTCCATCTTGCACCCGTCCGTGTACCACATAGATTCGCCTGTAATTGGGGGCCCATTCTTCCATGCGCCTCTGTCTAATATCAAGACTTTGAAGGGTTTTTGGAAGTCGTACCTAGGAGTCATTATGTCCGTAGGCAGACCCAAAATCGGGTCCGCCTTTAACTCCTCCCATAGGTCTTGGTAATTCCCAGTATGCCTGGGATAAATGGGAGCTTGACCCTGTTGCAGTCGTGCCACAACTGCTCTTGCAACGCCTTGGACGTAAATGTGGAGTGGTGGAAGGTTTAACAGGACCTCCAAGGCCGCAGTGGGAGTAGTCATCATAGCACCCGTCGTACTCAGGCAAGCCAGCCTTTGAACACTTCCGAGCGCTCCCGACCCCCCCATCTGCAAGGTCTTTGTCCACCACACCGTGGGTTACCATTGGTCTCACCACACAGGTATAAATCCATAGGGCCATCCTCGGGCTTAATCCCCAACTTTTACCGCATAGCCTCCTGCACTTATCCATGGCGATTTTGGCTTTGTGTGCGGTGATGTTAATATGAGCGTTCCATGTCAGCCTTCGGTCAAATATGACTCCCAAATATTTGGCCTCCATGGCAAAGGGGATCACAACCCCTCCGAGTATTGGCTGTTATAAGCCTTGTAAATCTCTCTTCCTCGTAAAAGGAACCACTTGAGTTTTGTGGAGATTGATGGAGAGACCCTTCGCTCTGCACCATTTGTTCACAATATTGAGCGCCCCCTGAGTGCGCTCCGAGACGGTTACCGCGAACCGCCCCCTCACCACGATCGCCAGATCGTCCGCGAACCCTAGGCAATGAAAGCCTTCCGCGGTTAATTTGGTCAGGATGTCATCGGCTAACAACGTCCACAGCAATGGCGACAAAACGCCTCCCTGCGGACAGCCTCTACTCACCCTGGCCACAAGAGATGAGTTATCTAAATTAAAATCCTAACTCAAAGATCCTCAAGATTATGCTTAAAAACAATTTTTCCGGGGGAACATGTTTCAAATTAAAGGGGCTAGATTTAATCTATGCCGTGAGATTTCCAAATTCTTTAGAAAAATCAATTGAGGAGTTTTCAAAAAAAAACAAAAAAAAAAACCTCGAAAAATTTATTGTGAGCATTCATTTTCTTTTTTTTTTTTACTTTCTCTTATTCCTAGTAAGAGGAAGTATTGTAATCGAGTTTTCACCGGAAATACACGTTTTGAGGTCTCCTGAGTTTGAAAAAAAGTGTTTTTTTTAGAAAATGGTCTGTGAGGTGTATGTATGTATGTAAACAGCATAGCTAAAAAACGAAAAACCGTAGAAAGTTGAAACTTGACATTCCATATTAGGTATCACCATGGGATCTGACAGTACGTTTATCTTCAAAATTCCTCAACCGGAAGTACCCCTTTACTGAATTTTTTTTTTTTTTCACTTTTTTTGCAATTTTCTGAAAAAAAAAAAAGCACCAACGATTTTCTTCAAAGTTGTGGTATATCAACTACACATACAAAGTTCTACAATTTTTATTTGAAACATTTCTCCGAGAAAATGCATTTTCAGGGAAGGGTGGAGTTACGATTTTCTTTTAAAGTGCTATTTCCGTTTAATTATAAAATACTATCATCTAAATAATATTAATTAGAATTAAATATGTTGTTGAAATTCCAAGGTTTGAAGAAAATCGGATGACCGAAAGTGCGTTCACATTACAACTTTACTAAATAATTTTTTTTTTCACTTTTTTGCGATTTTCTCAAAAATGGCTCCAATGATTTTCTTGAAACTTCCCATATAAACTACACATACAAAGTTCTACAATGTTTATTTGAAACATTTCTCCGGGAAAATACTTTTAAGGGCACTTTTGAGGCCTAGGGGTGGAGTTAGGTTGTTCTCTAAAGTAGCTATTTCCATTTTATTACACAATTCTATCATCTAAATGATATCAATTAGTATTAAATATGGTTGTTGAAATTCCAAGTCTTGAAGAAAATCAGATGACCGGAAATACGATTTTATTGTAATGTATTTTTTTTTTTTTAGTTTTTTACTATTTTTCTAAGACAGCTTCAACGATTTTCCACAAAACTAAGTATATGAACTATACATATAAAGAGCTACAAGCTTTAGGTGTAACAATTCTCCGGATAAACTCATTTAAGGTTTTTTTGGGGGGGAGGGGTAGAGGGTTATGTATGCCTCTAAAGTGCTATATCTTGGTTGATTGAACAAATCCTATCATCTAGACAAAATTAATTATAAATAAATAGTTTGCCGAAATTCCGAGTTTCATGAAAATTAGTGAAACCGGAAGTGCGTTTTTTCTAAGCAATTTTTTTTTTTTCAGTTCTTACGATTTTCTCTATAGAAATACTGACGAATTACATAAATTTAGTATATTAATTTAAAATTTTGTAAATTACAATTTTTGAAAATTGGAGTGAGAGGTAGTTGTGTGAGTGTTTCACATCAGAATTTTTACTATTGTCTTACCCCTTATAAGAAGTATTGCGATCTTATTAAATTTTCACAATTGAGTTTTCACTGGGAATATATTATGTTTTGAAGTCCCCTGAGTACGAGAAAAATGTTATCAGCGAATGCTATTTGTATATATATATATTTTTTTTAACAAAATATCTTCAAAAGAAACCTCGCAGAATGTTTAAACTTAATATACTATCCGTTTAGGTATTTAATTCAATACAATTTTATTTACAAATTTTTATATACATATTTACAAATGCCATTGAAGTTCCAATGTGATAAACATTACACCCTTCAATATAAAATAAAACTGACATATTGTTGTTGGGAATTTATATTGCAGAGAAAATGAAGGAAAAACCTGCAGCTCAGGGGGAAGGGTTAATTAAGGATACTTCTAATTCTTTTGTGTCTGTATGTAATTATTGTTCTGTCATAATTTCCAATTATCGCGGCACAGTGGGTTTGTGTGGCAGTCTAAGGATGTCAGAAGTTTTAGTAGTCTATTTTTACTTTCTCTTACTCCTAGAAAGAGGAAGTATTGTAATCGTGTCAAATTTTCGATATTGAGATTTCACCGGAAATATCCGTTTTGAGGTCCCCTGAGTCCAAAAAAGTGGTTTTTAGCAAATGGTCTGTGTGTGTGTGTATGTGTGTGTATGTATGTGAACAGCATAGCTCAAAAACGAAAAATCGTAGAAAGTTCAAATTTGATATTCTGTTTAGTTATCACTTATCACCATGGGATCTGACGGTAGGTCATCTGTCAAAATTCCTCAACCGGAAGTACCACTTTACTAGTTTTTTTTTTTACGTTTTTGCGATTTTCTCAAAAATGGTTCCAACGATCTTCTTCAAACTTGGTATATCAACTATACATACTAACAGCCACAACTTTTATTAGAAACATTTCTCTGGGAAAATTCATTTAAGGGCATTTCTGGGGGAGGGGCGGGGTTAGGTTTCATTTTAACTGCTATTTTAGTTTATTAGACAATTCTGTTATCTATATAATGTTAATTAGAATTAAATATGTTGTTGAAATTCCGAATTTGAAAAAAATGGATAACCGGAAGTGCGTTTGTTTGAACACTTTATTAAATGATTTTTTTTTCACTTTTTCGCGATTTTCTCACAAATGACTCCGACGATTTTTTTGAAACTTCATATATAAACTAAACATGCAATGATCTAGATCTTTTATATTAAACATTTCTCTGAGAAAATTCATTTAAGGGCACTTTTAGGGGAGGGCTGGGGTTACAGCTTCCTCTAAAGTGGTATCATAGTTGATTATACAATTCTATCATCCAAACAATAGTAATTAGAAATAAATGGATGGCCGAAATTCTAAGTTTTAAGAAAATTAGTGAACCGGAAGTGCGCTTTTACTGAACACTTTTTTCAGTTTTCGACGAATTTCGTTATATTTGGTACACAAACTATAACCTTTGTCAATTATTATTTTGAGAATAGGAGTAAGAGAAAGTTGTGTGAGTGTTTCACACCAGATTTTTGATGTAGTTGTTACAGTTTCTGTTGAAGTTGTCTCGTTTAAGAGGGTGACTTTGGTGTAGCGTGGTGAATCAGTCGCGAGTCTAAGAAATTTGTTCTGTATAGTCTGTAATTTTTTGATATTAGTGGCACAGGTTAGGCTCCAGGCAGAGGAAGCGTATAGCAACATCGGCCTGATTACAGTTTTGTAGAGTAGAAGTTAATGTTACGTGCAGTCATTTTGGAGTCACGGGAGAGTAAGGGAAAGAGTAGTCTGATGGCCATCTTACCTGAGTTGAGTTTGTCCTGTATGTGAGTGGTAAAGTTTAGTCTGCTGTCTAGAGTTATTCCAAGATATTTAACTCTGTTTGTCCATGGTATAATGGTGTTGTTATATTTGGTAAGTTTGTTGATTATGGGTCTGCGTTTTGTAAACAGGATGGCGTTGGTTTTGTTGTGATTAATTTTTATTTTCCATTTTGTACAGTACTTTGTTATTTTGTCTATTGAAGCTGTAAGTCTGTTGGTGATCGTGTCAATTCTCCAGGAGTGTGTGTAAATAGCGACATCGTCAGCAAGAGGGCTAAGTTGACGTGGGCAAGTTTGGGAAAAGGATTTATGTCGGTGATGAATAGGATAGGACCGAGGATTGAGCCTTGGGGAACGCCGGCTTTAACTGAATAGAGGTCAGAGGAGGCAGTATTAAAATGCACGTATGATTGTCTATTAGTAAGGTAAGAATGTAGAGGAAAGTTGTATTCTGTTAGTCGAAAGAGGAGACCAGTATGCCAAACAGTGTCGAAAGCTTTTTCTCAATGTCAAGAAAAGCCAATGCCCGTGTGTTTTTTAAGGTGAAAGTTGCGTTAATGTCGTCAATAATTCTACTTAGTGCAGTTCTGTGGAAAGTCCGGGTCTGAAGCCGAATTGTTCGCCAGTTAGTATATTGTTAGGGTATAGGTGTTCAGTAAATCTACAAAGGATTATTTTCTCAAAGATTTTGCTGATGGAACTGAGTAAAGAAATGGGTCGATAGCTAGATGGTGAAGTGGGAGGTTTGCCGGGTTTTCGGATGAGGATGACTTTAGAGGTTTTCCAAGCCAGCGGGAAATAACTAAAGGATAACATCTTATTCCAAAAGTTAGTTACCTTTTGAAAAGGTATACGATGCCTTTACGTGGAATATTTTTGAGAAGAACATTAGGGATGCCGTCAGAACCGGGTGAAGTTTTATTTCTTCTAGAGCGTATGATTGATATAACTTCTTTGGGTGTTGTAAGTCTGCAGTCTCGAGGGTTAAGTGAATTAGTTAGAGTTGCGTAACAGTAAGGGCTATTTTTTGCGAGTGAGTTGCAGTGTCGACGTGGTCATTTTGTTTGTGTATCTGTTCAAAGTAGTTGCCCATAATCTGGGCTTTGTCTGAGTCAGAAGAGTAAGTCCTATTGTTGTAGATGATAGGAGAGTTGATGGGGTCAGTTGGAGTTTTGAAGTATTTTACTGCCCTCCAGAAGGAGTTATTATTATAGTCGAGATTTGAAATAAATTTGGTCCATTTACTATTTTGCCATTTAAGTATTAATTTATGAATTAAAGCTTGGAATGTATTTAGTAATTTTTTATAAATTGGGAATCTGTGTTTTTGATAGAAGTGTCTGAAAGCATTTTTTATTTTGATCAGCAGTTGAATATGATCAGCCGTTGTGAAGTAGTTGGGAAGTTACTGGCGGGATGCTGCTCTCAGCAGCTCTGTTGATTAGTTTAATAAATTGGCTTATTCCTGTATCTATGGAAGAGAAGTCGTCTATTGTGTCGTGTAGATTTATATTGATATTAATTATGTCTTTGAATCCAGTCGGTTCTGCGGTAATTCAGTCGGTTTACAGTCGGAAGAGTGGTATAGTTAGTAAGTATGTTAAGTGATACAGGGTTGTAATCAGAACTGAGTAAGGAAAGACTTTGTGGGAAGGTGTAGTTTGGGATATTTTTGGCTATTATTATATCAATAACATTTGGCTGTCTGGGAAGGGGAGGATGATGAGTAGGAATATCTGGGGCAACAATAACAAAGTTATGTTGGAAGGACAAATCTAAAAGAGCTTCGCCAGATGGGTTATTAGAGCTGCAGTTCCAGGCTATATGTTTGGCGTTGAGATCGCCCAATAATAATACCTGTCTATGCGTAGATAGGAGTTCTAGGATGTCATTAGAAGAGAATCTGCGGAGAGGTGGTTTGTAGCAGAGATTATCACCACTGGCAGCTTACTAAAGAACACTTTTATCCCCATGGCCTCAACAGAGGAGGTTGAGGGCAAAGTAATACTTTCATGTTTAATGCCAGTCCTAGTAACTATTGCTACACCACCACCATGGGTGTTCCTGTCATTCCTATAAATACGATAGCCAGGAATTTTTAGCGCTTGGTTAGATTGAGTTTCGTTTCACATAGACAGCAGATATCTATATGCTTCTCTAATAAAGTCTGGGTTAATTCGTGAATTTTATTTTTAATAGAATTAGAGTTCCATTCTAGAAGTTTACATATAGTGTTTGAATGCATAGGATGTTAATAATCGGTTATTGCAAAATATTAATCAAATAGAGTATAGACTCCTTCAATTAGAGCAACTACTTTTGACAAAGGGTCAGGGGAGCATTTAATTTTTAAGATGGTTGATTTTATTATAAAGACAATTTTTTGAAAATTGAACATATTTTTTATGTCGTGAAATATTGGACGTGTTGTTGTTGTTGTTGATGCTGTTGCTGTTGTTGTTGTTGTTGTTGATTCCTAGCTGGCCATGTTATTGTGAATGGTCCCTGAGCTGGTGCATAGGACGGAAATTGAGGAAAATCGGCAGCTCTATACTTACAATTATGATGATTAACTGAGTTGCGCATAGAAAGTCGAGACCGCATACTTCGGCGTTTCTGTTCAGCCTCCTGAACGGCGACACAGTTCTTATCTGTAGGTTTGTGATTACAGCCATAATTAGCGCATTTAAGAACAGTAGCCTTCTCTTTAAGAGGACAGTTAGAAGAACTGTGTTTTTCAGCACACAGTTCACAAACTGGAAGTTTAAAGCAGCTTTTGGAGAGGTGACCAATACTTTGACAGTTGTAGCAAATGGTAATTGCATCTCTACTTTTGCCATTGTATTCTGCATTGCAGTATTGTTTTAACACCGTTAATATCTTTAAGGGTAGTGGTTATCTCCAAAGGTGACGGAGTAGACCGGTAGCCTTTGAGAGACTGTAGCATCACCTTTCTGCTCTTTTTTGACAAACTTATTGACATCCAATACATTAAGTCCCTTATTTTCTAGATCTGCTTTAATGTCATCAGATGTTAGCGCAGAAGGCAAGTAAACAACCATTTTAGGCACAAGGTTCGATGGAGGCTAATATGTATGGTATTCAATGTTAGAAATCTTTAAGAATTCTTTAAAGAAATTAAAGTCATTTATATTTTGGGTATATACCAAAACTCGGTCATTTTTTTTATTTTAAATTCAATCAGCCCAGAGATTTTAGACTGGATAAATTTTAAGGTTTTGTTGTGGTTTTTAAATTGTGAATACATAACGATAGGCGGCATTTTGAATGACGGCTTCGTTATTTTCTTAATTTGCTGCTCTGAAGTGCCGGGCGCATCTGATTAACGATCGGATTCGTTGTCTACCGAAAGAACTTCATATTTGTTAGATGTAGGTATGACGGAAGGAGATGAATTTATAAAGTCCAAAGTAGCAGGTTGATATGGCTAACAAAATAAGCAGTGATGAAATTAGATAAAATTAATTTGTTCAAACTGTTAAATAAAACTCAAAAGAAACAAAACTGCACTAAAGGTTCTAATTGTTGGAAAAAAAAAAAAAATTATAGTTAATGAGTAACGGTAACTATAAGTATGATAATCGTATTTTAACTAAATAATGACGAATTAATACACAGAGTTGTGCACACTTTGACTGCCCAAGGCCGACTGACCGTTTAGGTACTACCATCACATCAGACAAAAAGGTTTCTGGCAAAATCCAGCAACCGGAAGTATGTCTTTACTGAATTTTTTTTTTTTTTTTTTCACTTCTTCGCGATTTTCTCAAACATAGCTTCAACAATTCTTGCAATTGATTCTTTTTTAAGTTTATCTGTTGGTTGTAATGTTAAGCCCCCTTAAATAGTCCAACTTTTATACAATTTCTCTTTACAGCTAGAGATAGCTTGTAGATGTGAGAAACTGGTTGTTTGGCCAATATATTTGTAACGACATTATTGGGTTTAATGGTAGTTGGTGGCCGGGGGCTTGATGCGTTTGCTAATGGAACTATTGAATGCAACTTTCGGGTGGCAAAAGCTCTGGGCGTTGTTTCTATTAAATAAGGCATGGTAACAAAAATATTTTACAAGTATTTATTGGGATTGTGCCTATTTTCAAAATGAGTTTTCATTGGACTTTTGTGTTTGATAACATGTTTTAGCGATTGGTCTTTGTTATAAAACAGAGATGGAAAGAATGAACGAACATAATATTCCAAAACTAATAATATCACAGAATGCACAAAATGTATTAATTCTAAATAATATACAGTTCCTATATTCCTATTCTTTCAATATTTTCTATAAAAGGTCCTACCTTTAATCTATATCGACTGTTTTTTTTTTTTTCTGTTTCAGGTAAAATGAATTTTTGATTGGAATACCAGTTTTCATTTTTTGTCTTACTCTAGACTATTTCAAAGAAAAATGGTAAGTCAAAAGATTGATTATATTAATAAAGACTGTCACTTTAACATTATTTAATAGTGGTAAATGCTTTTTAAATTTTAAGATTCGTATTGGGTAACTAATTTTGATCCATTCACTTGAACATTGTGTCCCACCCCCCAAATTCGTATTTTTTTATTTTTTTGGAAAGACATTTTATTTGTTCAAATGAACCAAGGAGATTTGACTTTATAGTTTTCAATAATACATTTTTGTATTATTTTTCTGAATGCCTTATTTATTTAAATAAGTTATGAGTAAACAAATTGTTAGTAAATATAAACAAAAACAAAACTAAAATTTCATATTTAAAAAAAAAAAAAAATTGACAGCAATAGTTTAGTTGATCAGATAGTTAAGAGGATTGATAGTATAAGCATTACTTACCCCTACCTGAATGTATTGGAATCAGTTGATCGGATTCCAGAGGTAATGGAGTTCAGATGTCTTGAAGAGGGACTTGATATGAAGAATAGGCAGAAGTTAGTTTAGAGATTTTTAGAGAGTTATTACTTGAAATACGAACACTGAATTTACAAAAATAGACCTATATTTTAACAATAATTTAAATGTGTCAATTGGTAATTACAGTTAATATGAAATGATAGAAATAAATAAATAATTTAACGAGATAAAACTACAAATAATTTAAAATGATTTAAGTAGATAAAACTAAGATGCACAACTATGAAATGTTTGATTGAATGATAATAATTATCAGGTTAAACCTTGTATAGGGACGCGCTCGCGAAACTGCTGCTGTGCTGATCGTTGAAGCTGTAATGCTCGTTGAACTATAATGATATAATGATCCCCTCCTCCAGTGGAGCAAAGTTTATATTAGTATTACTCACACATTGACAGGTGTGTAAGTAGTACTCACACTAAGACATCTCTTGCAGTGTGCCGACCTTGGCCAGGTCGGTGACCATTGTGATTTAGGTCAGTGGCTAGATTTGGCGACAGATGGTTGCCCATCGGTGATTTTCAAAGACTGGTAGCCTTAAGTGTTTGTTGGCCTTTGTATGAAGGAATATCGGCCAGGTGGCTTCTGTATAATAATGATCCTTTTAGTGGTGCTTCTCTTTGACCGTATGTATTGACCCTTGATTAAAAAGGCTTTTGTTTGGCGCGGCTCTTGTCTTGAGACAGCGGCTGGCTGGGGCCACTAGTTATAAATTATCCTTTCTTCTTGTTATCTTTTGTGAAGATAGCGGCTGGCTGGAGCCACTTGACATTGCTTGACATTGATATGACATTGCATGAACATCTTAATTCAAGAAATTTACTAGCACTGTAAGCACAGTATGTAATAATTAAGAAAGGGAAGTATTATGTTAAGAAAAACTAAATTATGTTGTCTTATAAATAAATGATATAACAGTATAAAAGTACACTTCCCACTGCAATGCAATAAAATAGTAATTAGTGAAGAATAAATAAATAAATAAATGAATAAACTTAAAAACTAAAATAAGATACTTTATTGTTTTGGTGGTTGGCTGCGCAGAGCTGGAAAGCATCAGAGACATTTTTTCCGTGGTAGTCTGCTTCATTTTGTGGTCATCGACCGGTTTCGGGCGTTCGCCCATCTTCAGGATGCGTTTTTCAGACAGTGTGACAACACAGACTTGCACAGAACAAATTCAGTTTTACACACTGACTGGTGTTTTTAACTGTATTTAAAACTAAACTCTTAAACTAAGTCGCTTTTAAGAAGACTAAGAAGCTTTTATCAAGAGCTAGGAGAAGTGGGGATGAAAAGTCAGAAATCTAAAGCTTAATCAGAGGCAGATTTTTTTTTTTTTTTGTAATTGAAAAAGGCACAGTGGGTCCCTGGGCTCTTGCGCATACCCACCCATTAGAAACCACTAACTGACTTAGTTTAAGAGTTTAGTTTTAAATACAGTTAAAAACATCAGTCAGTGTGTAAACTAAATTTGCTATGTGCAAGTCTGAGTTGTCACACTGTCTGAAAAACGCATCCTGAAGATGGGCGAACGCCCGTAATCGGTCGATGACCACAAAATGAAGCAAGCTACCACGGAAAATGTGTCTGATAAAATACTTTAGTTTCAATAATTAAAAATTATATATATTGAAAATTTTCTATCAGCGTATGAAGAAATGCTACAAAACTGGAAAAATTAATAAAGCAAAAAAAAAAATTATCTGAAATAAATACTGTAGCACTCTTTCAATTAATAGTAATAAACTCTGCTCTGTTTAAATAAGCCGGAAAATATGGAACAGATCATACTTCAATATCCCCAGCTTACAGAGTTCAGTCATTACGCAGAGCAATATTTACAGTCATTTTATTTTTTTATTTATTTTTTATTCAAAATAATAAATTATTTAATAAACATATTAAATTAATTAAATATAAATTCAATCAAGTTTTTTTTTATAGCAATGTTGAAAAATCATATCTTTTATTAAAGTGTTTTTTATCATTATGTTTTTTTTTATTTTTTTTCACTTTGTAATCGAAGCAAGTTAGCAAATTCGTCATACAAAAATGATGGACTCGAATAGTTTCATATCATTATCGTAGCAAATGCACTAAAGAGCACTTCACCTATGCATTACACCCACTTTCACGCCCACTAAAATTGGCGAATAAGCTTCAGTTTGGACGGCCAAATATCCGGGTAACCTTCTCTAGCTTTTATCAAGAACTAGGAGAAATGGGGATGAAAAGCCAGAAATCTGAAGCTTAATCAGAGGCAGATTTTTTGTTTTTTTTTTAATTGAAAAAGGCACAGTGGGTACCCACCCGTTAGAAGCCTAACGCTGAGCGTGACGACCAAAAACTATGCAAATACAATTAACATCTAAGCTAATCCTAACCTACAGGTCTCCCCAGTACTCAATATTCCTGGGCGGACATAGAATCAAACCTACCCCTAACCTATCTTCCATTCATTCCAATACAGTTAAAATAACCTTGAAAGGGTGTCCATTACTGGCTAATCTACTGTTAGAACAAGCAAGAGTTTCCAATTAGTCAAATCGCTCGCCAAGGGACTAACATCAGCCAACGCTACCATCACACCATCAACATCAGCACTCATCTCTTGGTCACTCTACCCTTTCATGTATTCCCGCCTTTATAGCAAAATTATCTATTAGATGGTTGTGTAGACTATTAGAAATGGATAGAACTAGACTGCCAAGAATCTGTGTTATGAACGTTTGAAGAAATTGGATACCAGTCTGCTGAATAAAACAGAATATAACTGGGTCTCTCAATGCAAGCAATTTTTTATATGATTTTTACTATTTATGGGAGAACCAAGATCCTACACTTATAAAACGAAATTTAAAAAGAATGTTGGGCATGATGAGCCAGAAATTAAGGGAAGAAGATTTAGCAAATTGTAAACGTTCACAATTTAGTACTATATACTCTTCATTAGCAACTAATTTTAATACAGAAGCCCAACCTTATTTAAAACTAAATCTTCCAATAGACATTGTTAGGACGATAGCACAGTTTAAGAACAAGCAATAAACACTTTACAGTATTAAATATCAACAGGTCCAAATATACCATCACACCAGCCGAGCTGTGTACTATCTGCAATCAGAACCAGCCCGAAGATCTCCATCATATTTTTTTCGTCTGTCCAGTATATAACGGTTTGAGGAATAAAATATTATTAGGGGATCAGAATTTAATTAGTTTATTATAGGACAGTATAATAAATAATTCCAGATTTATACATTTCTTAAAAATGCTATGGAGATAAGATCCTTTATTATTAATGAATAATAGACAGTAAACGATAAATGTTGGAAGGGGGAAAAAAAAGTATATAAATATATAAAATGTATGTGTAAGTGTTATATCTCTGGTTGAATTTATAGATAATGATCTTGTGCAATTTTTCAGATTCTCCTTGTCTCACTTTATTAAGCATATACGTATGTAAATTGAGGTTAAAATTCATTTTTCTTTGTGTGATTTCAATATTTATTACGTTCAAGTTGTATATTCTCTTTCTTTTGTTTATATTTTTGTTTTTCTGTAAGGCAAGACTTCTTTGTATAGGGGAAACCCTAAAGACAAATAAATAAATAATAATAATAATATTCCCGCCTTTACTCAGTGAATCGTAAAATATTAAACTGCTACCTGTGAGCAGCCGCCATTGTTTCAGAAGCTGCCGAAACATCCACATTCAATTCAAGGTCCCAATAAGCAGCGCACAGTGTTGAAGTCTGTGAAACATCTAGAGGTGTCATTCATTATGAGCAAATACATCCAAATTCTACTGTACTTAACTAGAACGGGCTACATTTCGTTTTTGCGGCTAAATATCCTTCTTGAATTAATTGAAAAATTTGTACTCCTTGAACAAGACCCCACAAGGCCGCACACATCACACATCGTCAAACGTTCTCAGTAATTGAAGAATTTGAATTTTGAACTCCTCCCTCACGCACCTTACAGCCCAGATTTGTGGCTCCCTCTAATCACTATCTCTTCCGTTCCATGGTCCACATTTTACATAGTAAAAAATTTACAAATATGGAGGATGTGAAAACGGAATGTTTGGAGTTTTTTGTCCCCAAAAAAATAGCTCGTGAGTAAACAAAACCATTTTTGAATCATAAGGTAGAACTTACAAGCCTTTTAATTACAAAGTACTTTCAAAGCAGTGTTTAATTTACCCTATTGCTGTGAGATAAATTTCTTAGTCACACCGACGTATAATTAATTAGATAAACAAATTTATTTGAGTTGGGCATTCTTTAACCAGTCTTCCAAGTGATAAGGCTCCTATTCAGAAGTTTGGTAAGACGATGTCTTCTAGTGTCTCTCAATGTAATCATATTCTAGTACTATCAATGTGTCTATGAGCATAAAGAACTAACATGTACCATCAACACCCACTGTTTTTTATGTTAAGAACTTATTTCATGTTGAAATACTAAGTTTGCCGAAAAGTTGTCCATTTTATAATTAATTGTATTGACCCCAATAAAAGTAAGACGTGTGAAGATTTCAAACCAGTTTTAAAAATAAATAAATAAATAAATATATTAATGGAATGTAACAGAATGTAATTATGCCCAACATTATAAAATTTTATTGTAATCCCTTTTGGTTTAACAAAGTATCTTGGTTGAAACAGTATAGAGGCGTATTCACTTGAACATTCAATCTTATTACTGAACACACCACCTGGTTCAAACTGGTTTCACACCAATCTCTTGTCTCTCTCTTGTCCAATTTGGTGATAAATTTTGTAATTACTTTGAAATAGGCTATATCTCCTACTCTAAACAACGTTTGTATAAAATCAATTCTCAAGCTATTTCACTTTACCCATTAATCCCCACCTCCTTCTCATCGTTTCGTTTTAACTTAGTAGAATGCTATTCACATATTATATAATGGTTCTTGGAATTTTATATATAGAATCTCATACATTGATTGTTATACAAAATCTGTTAATTATAAAAAAAATCACGCGTGCCGATCACTATGGCAGGCAATTGTTGTACAAGTTGTGCGAAAATCATTATCAGAAAAATTATTTCGAAAATCTTCTTCCGAAAAGAAAGGAGAAGTCTCTGTTTTAATACATATGCATATTTGTGACATGTTCTGATTTTATTTTGAATATACCAGCATAGCAAAACTAAACATACATACGCAAATTTTAATTTCTCTTATTCCTAGTAAATAATTTTTTTTTTCCTAACAAAAAAGGCATTAATAATGACAAATTGGAAATGAAGAAATGACAGAAAAAAGGGGAATCACAATATAATGGATGTGTTAGAGTGGAGAGAATTTTGGTCTGGTTGATAAGAAGAAGACTTGGTTAATACTTGTTAACTATACGGTTGGTGCAAAAATAATGCAGGTTTTTGAACTTTCATCTTTTGTTTACTTCTGCTTGCCAAGTAAACAAAGATAATCCTCTAGTCTAGGTAATGGATTATAAACAATGTTTATTAATGTTGTTTTTCCTCAAATATCAGTTTAGTTTGTGTTCCATTTTGTATGAGTTAAGACCTCCGATATTCACCATGTCAAAACAAGATTTTCGTCAAATTATTTTTACGAGTTCAAACTTGGTCGAAGTGCGGCTCAAACTGCGCGTAACATCAATGTTGTTTGGGGTGAAGGAAGCATCAGTGAATGTACAGTGCAGCGATGGTTCCAAAAATTTCGTGTTGGAGATTTTGATCTCGAAGACAAGGAAGGTCGCGGTAGGCCCCCTGTTGTTGATCACGACCATCTTAGGGCATTGGTGGAAGATAACCCTCGCAAAAACCACTCGGGACTTTGCGAGAGAAGTTAGTGTTGACCACTCAACAGTCGTTCGCCATCTCGAACAAATTGGTAAAGTTAAAAAGCTCGACACGTGGGTACCTCACGAATTGACCCAGAGCCAAAAACATCGGCGTTTTGAAATTTGCAATTCTCTTCTGTTGCGCTACAAAATGAACCATTTCTTAATCGAATCGTGACATGTGATGAAAAATGGATCCAATACGACAACAGGAGACGGTCAGGCCAGTGGCTGGACAAGGATGAAGCACCAAAACATTTCGCGAAACCAAGCCTGCACCCGAAAAAAGTAATGGTGACAGTGTGGTGGTCTACTGCAGGTGTTATTCAGTACAGCTTCCTAAATACTGGCGAAACAATCACGGCTGAAACATATTGTCAAGAAATTGACAAAATGCATAGGAAATTGCAAAATCTTTGTCCAGCATTGGTGAATCGGAAAGGACCAATTCTTCTTCACGATAACGCCAGGCCACATATCGCAATGCCACCTCTCAGGAAACTTCAGGAATTGAAATATGAAACACTTCCGCACCCTCCATACTCCCCCGATCTCTCGCCGACGGACTTCCACTTATTTAGACATTTGGACAACTTCTTAAGAGGAAAAAATTTTAGGGACCGAAGTGAAACCGAAAATGCCTTCCGCGAGTTATTGAGAGTTTAAATAAAGATTTTTTAGAAACTGGAATAAAAATGCTTCTGACACGTTGGCAACTATGTGTTGATAATGATGGAACATATTTTGAATAAATAATCTTAGTTTTATACAAATTATAATTTTTTTTTTTGGCATATAAAAACCTGCATTATTTTGCACAACCAATAGTATAATTAATAATTAACACAGCCTACTGGACTTTACAATAGAGGAATGTTTAAGGTAGAGTGATATGAGAATGACACGTAGAAATTGGATGTATTGAACTGAATTCAACTGTCTTTTTATGTACTGCCCGTCGCTATATTTATACAGCTTCTCCCACTCCAGTCCGAGGGAGTGGTTGAGCTTCTCTTCGCTCTCTGTTTGGTTGCTGAGCTTCTCTTTGGTTGCTGTTACAACAACAAGAAAAAATTTGCATAGAACGACAAAATTTTAAATAATTAAACGACAAAACATGTAGTTGCACAACAATACAAGTATAGCATCAAATTAACAATTAAATGAACGAAAAAAAATATGCAATTTTCCAATATCGCATATGCATTCGTACTTAATGTTAAGAGTTAACAGAGATGTTTAGAGTTATGATATATTTATCACATGAATTTTTGCATGCATTTGTAAGAGGAAGTATTACAATGGTGTCAAAATTTACAATATCGAGTTTTCACCGGAAATATCCATTTTGAGGTCTCCTGAGTACAAAAAAGTGGTTTTTAGAAAATGGTGTGTGTATGTATGTATGTATGTGAACAGCATAGCTCAAAACCGAAAAATTGTATAAAGTCAAACTTGATATTCCGTTTAGGCATCGCGTAGGTTATCTGTCAAAATTCCTCAACCGGAAGTATCACATTACTGAATGGGATTTACGGTTTCCTCTAAAGTGCTATTTCAGTTTATTACACAATTCTGTTAGCTATATAATATTAATTAGAATTAAATATGTTGTTGAAATTCCGAGTTTGAAAAAATCGCATGACCGGAAGAGCGTTTTTACTAGGAAGTATTTTTCAGTTTTCTGCTATTCTCTCTAAAACGGCTCCAACTATTTTCTTTAAACTTGGAATGTGAACTACACATATAAAAAGAGCTACACCTCTTATTTGAAACAATTCTCCTGGTAAAGTCATTTAAGGGGGTTTTTGGGAGTGGGATGGGGTTATTTTAGTCTCCAAAGTGCTATCATACTTGATTATACAAATCTACCATCCAAACAAAATTAATTAGAATTAAATAGATTGCCCAAAATTCGGAGTTTCAAGAAAATTAGTAAACCGGAAGTGCGTTTTTACTGACTTTTTTTCAATTTTTGCGATTTTCTCCATAATAACACCCATGAATTTCATTAAATATGATATGTACTAACTATTATAAAATTTGTCCATCACAATTTTGAAAATTGGAGTAAGAGAAAGTTGTGTGAATGTATCACATCAGATTTTTTACTTTCTCTTACTCCTAGTAAGTGGAAATATTGTAATCGTGTCAAATTTTCAATATTGAGTTTTTACCGGAAATATCCATTTTTGAGGTCCGTTGAGTCCAAAAAAAGTGGTTTTCTAGCAAATGCTGTGTGTGAGGTGAACAGCATAGCTCAAAAAGCAATAATCACAGAAAATTCAAACTTGATATTCCGTTTGGGTATCACCATGGAAACCGACAGTAAGTTATCTGTCAAAATTCCTCAACCGGAAGTACCACTTTACTAAATTTTTTTTTTCAAATTTTTGCAATTTTTCTCGGAAATTGCTGCAATTTGTTTCTTTAAACTTGTTATATCAACTACACATACAAAAATATACAATTTTTTTTTTTTTTAAACATTTCTCCGCCAAAATTTAATTAATCGTAATTTTGAGGGAGGGATGGGGTTACGATTTTGTACGATTTCCTTTTAAAGTGGTATTTCAGTTTATTATAAAATTCTATCATCTAAATAATATTAATTAATAATTAAATATGTTGTTAAAATTCCTGAGTTTGAAGAAAATCAGATGACCGGAAGTGCCTTTTTTATTGAAAAGTATTTTTCAATGTTCTGCTATTTTTTTTCTAAAACGGCTCCAACGATATATTCTTCAAACTGAGTATGTATACTACACATATAAAGAGCTACATCTTTTGAAATGCCAAAAGAGCTGCCCTAGTCTGAGACGGCTGTAAAGCAGATATATGAATAACAATTGTAATAATAAATACTTACATGCACTAATGACCTCGGAAGTTGATGAGCTTGAAAAAAAAAAGAAGGAAATAAATTACTATAGTAGATAATTAACAAACCAAAAAAAGAATAAACCATTATCTAAATTATCTTTTAAAGTAATTAATAGTACCAAAAAAAAAATCCATCAGAAAAATAATCCAGTTTATGGTAGTAAATTAGAAGTCGCTGTGTGACAGTTTAGTGGTTGTTTAATTGCTTTTAACTGCAATTATAACTTACACTAATTTATTTCCGACTATCTGAGGTACTTAAAGGGGGCCAGTTATTCATCACATTATCCCAATAAAGAAGTTACAAATGCCAGTTCTGCACAAACTCTAATTATAGATAATACTTTTGATTTGTTACAATTAATCTAATTTACATTTTAATTTTGATTAATACAATTTAATATAACTTAAAAAAAAAAAAAGGTTTTGAAGCTACCAAAATATTAATTGTTTCAGTCAGAATAAACGAAAATATCAACATAATTTTTGCTTTTTTTATTTCTAGCTCGCTAGATATATATGAGCATGTTATTTGCTCATAGAAAAAATTTAGAGCTTGGTCGAATGTATTTTACATCATGGATTAAAAAATAAATAAAAATGTCAGAAAGTAAAAAACTTCATTTTGGATTTTGTTATCATAAGGGAAGTTTCGGATCAACATCGGCAGCAGGAAGAATCAATTTTTTTTTTTTTGTATATATTTTGTATATTATTGCAATGGGATCCGAATCATTAAAGAACGGAGAAGCTCATTAAATGAATCTAATGTTTTTTACTCTCCACACAGGCCAGTCTGGGAGGGACAGTTCGATTCATATGTAATGGAATCGTTTATTGTGATTCCTGAGGTATGTAGTAGATGTCTTGAAGAGGGCGGAAGTTAGTTTAGAGATTTTTGGAAGTTAGTGCTCGAATTATTAACACTGAATTTATAAATATAGACTGTATTTGTACAATAAGTTAAACGTGAGTAATGGTAACTATTAACAAGAAATACTTAGAAATAAATAGGAGATAAATGACTAATAATTTAGAATGATTAAAATAAATGAACTAAGATGCACAACTAAGGAAATAAGTATAAATAAAACCTGTATAGGGACGCGGAACTGCTGCTTGTATAATAGTCTTGAAGACGTACTGAAGTATAATCATCCCCTCTTCCAATGGGGCGAAGTTTATATATTAGTGTTAGCAACACTCACACCAAGACATCTGTCCTAGTGTGCACCTTGTGCGACTTTGGTTAGTTCGGGGACCAGTGATTTAGGTCAGTGGCCAGCCTTATCGATGCTTGCTTTGATGTAAAGTATTGACCCTTGGTTTTGTTTGTTTGGCCGGGGCCTTGTCTTGAAGACAGCAGCCGGCTAGGCCACTAGTTATAAATTATTCTTTTTTTTTGCTATGTGTTGTGAAGGTTTGACATTGCTACGACCTTGCCATGTCAAGAGCGACAGTAGGATGGACAGATTTTACAGCAGTTTACGACCGTTGCTGATGATGTAACGGGATCCGAAGAGCGGCGAAGCACATTAAATGAATCAAATGTTAGTTACTCCCCATACAGGCCAGTCTAGGAGGGACAGTTCGATTCATATAAATAGAGCGACAGTAGGACGGACAGATTTTACAGCAGTTTACGACCGTTGCTGATGATGTAATGGGATCCGAAGAGCGGCGAAGCGCATTAAATGAATCAGATTTAGTTAATCCCCACCTAGGCCAGACTAGGAGGGACAGTTCGATTCATATAAATAGAATAGAGCGACAGCAGGACAGTTTACGACCAGTTAACAACCAGTCAGCAACTTTTCTACTACCTTTTCAATCACTCAGCCAGTCTGTGTCTTTATTATTCTCTCGCTACCTAACTTCTATTATTCTTGTCCTTGCAGTTTGTTTCTTTTCATTACACAGTGTTCAGCTTATATTCTAGTTTGTTTCTCTAAAACCCATTATCTCTGATTCTCTCTTCTTCTCACATCCATTATATTATGTATATTTTTCTATGTCATTAAACTTTTTATTAAACTATAGTGATCAGAGATATATTCCGAGATATAGCCTGCTTCATTTTGTGGTCATCAACCGATTTCAGACGTTCACCAATCATCAGGATGTTTTGATAAAATTGTGCGATAACACAGACTTGCATAAAGCAAAATCAGTTTATGTAAAAAACTGTGAGTATATAAATGTATAATGTGAGTATATAACTGTAATATGCATAACTGTGAGTCCCTTCAATCAAAACAAGTGGTTATTACAAATAGTCTGTGTGTGTATGTATGCATGTGAACAGCATAGCTCAAAAACGAAAAATCGTAGAAAGTTCAAACTTAATATATTCCGTTTCATTATCACCATGGGACAGTAGGTTATCTGTCAAAATTCCTCAACCAGACGTACCACTTCTGGAGGAATTTTGCGATTTTCTCTGTAATGGCTCCAATGATTTTCTTCAAACTTAGTATGTCAACTTAACATATTAAGATCTATAACTTTTACTTGAAACATTTCTCTGGAAAAATTCATTTAAGGGCACTTTTTGGGGGGAGGGATGGAGTTTAGTTTTCCCCTAAAGTGCTATTTCATTTTATTATACAATTCCATCATCTAAATAATATTAGTTAGAATTAAATATGTTGTTGAAATTCCGAATTTGAATAATATCGGATGACCGGAAGTGCGTTTTTACTTAAAAGTATTTTTCAGTTTTCTGCTATTTTCTATAAAACGGCTCCAAAGATTTTCATTAAACTAGTAATATAAACTACACATATAAAGAGCTACAACTTTTATTTAAAACATTTCTCCTGGTAAAGTCTTAAGGGGGCGTTTGGGGAGGGGGGAGGTTATGTTTTCCTCTAAAGTGTTATAATAGTTGATTATACAATTCTAACATCTTAACAAAATTAATTATAAATAAAATGTATTGTCAAAATTCGGAGTTTCAAGAAAATAAATAAACCGGAAGTGCTTTTTTTACAGGAACAGGTTTTTTTTTTTTTCAGTTTTTGCGGTTTTTTTTTCTATTTCGTAACCGTAAGAATCGTAAAGTATTTTTTTTGAAATATCGTACAGTATTTTTTTTTTTTTTAGTAATTTTTTAATAATCTCGTGCCTCATCGTCTTTACATAATCTTTTCCGCATCTGTTTTTATCCATTTTCGGGTGTTTAACTTTCGGCTCGAAACAGTTAACAATTTTTTTTTCATTTTGTAATTTGAGTTTACTAATTGTTCGAAAAACATTTTTTATTACTCTAGTTTGTTTTGTAGTGATTTTATTTTTTCTTTAATCGATAAAGAAAGATTTACTTATCTTATCTCCAAAATAATCGATATTTTCAATTAATTTTGGTTGTGTTAATATATACGTATTTTCTTAATTTTTAAGTTCTAGGATTATATTTTGTAATTTATATAGATAACTGTGTCTTTTCTCTCTCTTTCTCTCTGAGTGAGAGAGAGATAATAGCTCCAGCCGCCTGCTGCTGTTGCCAGAATTAGTAATCCCCATCGAAAAAGTTGGGGGACCCCTATTCATAAAGTGCTCCTTCAAAATCAACGTATTTTGTTTAAAATGTCTGGGGGCTATATTTTTATTAAAAGCGTTTTAAATAAGTTTACATTATTTTTTTTAGTTAATAAACCTTTTATTTTTATGTTATATTTTGTAAAGGAGGAAAGTTAAAAATAGTTTAGCTCTAGGAATGAATTTTTCATACGAGTTCTAAATAAAATGAATCTTTCATTGTATCAAAATAAAATGCAACATTAAACATTTATTTTAAAAGTAAATAATTAAAAAAAAATCTGGCGTGAAACACTCACACAACTTTCTCTTATTCCAGTTCTCAAAATTATTATTGACAAATTTTATAGTTTGTGTACCAAATTTAACGAAATTCATCGAAAACTGAAAAACTGTTCAGTAAAAGCGCACTTCCGGTTTACTGATTTTCTTGAAACTCGGAATTTGGCCTCTATTTAGTTTTAATTAATGTGTTTGGATGATAGAATTGTATAATCAACTATGATAGTAGCACTTTAGAGAAAAACATAACCCCAGCCCTCCCCTAAAAGTGCCCTTAAAAGAATTTTCCCAGAGAAATGTTTTAAATAAAAGTTGTAGATCTTTGCATATTTAGTTTATATATGAAGTTTCAAAAAAATCGTCGAAGCCATTTTTGAGAAAATTGCGAAAAAGTGAATAAATCATTTAGTAAAGTGGTAAAGTAAACGCACTTCCGGTTATCCAATTTTCTTCAAACTCGGAATTTCAACAACATATTTAATTCTAATTAACATTATTTAGATGACAGAATTGTCTAATAACTGAAATAGCACTTTAGATGAAAACCTAACCCCACCCCTCCCCTACAAAAGTGCCCTTAAATGAATTTTCCCGGAGAAATGTTTCTAAATAAAAGTTGTAGCTCTTTTTATGTGTGGTTGATGTTTAAGTTTAAAGAAATCGTCGGAGCCATTTTTGAGAAAATCGCTAAAAAGTAAAAAATCCAACTAGTAAAGTGGTACTTTCGGTTGAGGAATTTTGACAGATAACGTAGTGGTCAGATTCCCATGGTGATACCTAAACGTAATATCAAGTTTCAACTTTTCTACGGTTTTTTGTTTTTGAGCTATGCTGTTTCACATACACTACACCACACACACACACACACACACACAGGCACGCACACACACACCACACAGAACCATTTGCTAAAAACGACTTTTTTGGACTCTGGGGACCTCAAAACGGATATTTCCGGTGATAACTCGATATCGAATATTTTACACGATTACAATACTTCCTCTTACTAGGAGGAGTAAGAGAAAGTAAAAAGAATCGATTGTTAACATAACTTTTTGATACAATGATCGAAAGATGTGTTACTACATAAGAAGAATAAAAAAAGGTTTAGAAAAGTTATTAATCTAAATATGATGAATTATATACGAGTTGTAACATGATTGTATTGGGGGGGGGGGTAAATTAACTTAGATATATTATGTTAATTATATTATTAATTTATATGTGGATCTTCTCAAAAAAGATCTCGTGAGGTCTGTGTTTATACAAAAGTTGGAGAGGATGAAAAAACAACTAAGTATATAAGATTCAAAATATATAATTAAAATAACCAATATATGTCAAAAATTAATAAATACAATATTGAGATATAAGGATGTAAGTGTCTTGTCATTTAGGAGAAACTTACATATTTTACATATTTTCGGACTTGAAGAAGGTTGGGTTTTTTTGGGGCACTTCCACTACTCACTTCTGTAACGTGGGTTTTTCTAATGCAGACTTCACTCTTTTTGTAGTACAAAATTTTGAACTGACCACTCTCCCTAAAAGGGTCCACCATATATATATATATTCTACCTCCACCCCGGAGAAAGTGAAAAGAGGGAAATTCCCTTTGTCCTAAATAAATGTAATGATAGGGGTAGGCCAGATATCTCTGACTCAACTAACTGTTTCTTTTGTGCCTTTCAACCTTCAAAAACCCTAATTTGATAAATATATATATTGGAAAAATTACCTACTTTACAATCATAAAATATTTAACAAGTATATATTTATGATACAATTTATATTATTATTAATTCACCCAAAGATATACATATTACAGAGTAGTTTTACAAACTCAAAACTAGCATCAGTTAAATGCCAAAGAACTATAATTAATAAAATTAAAAACTACATAAATTTGGTTGCCCGTGAGCCTGGTATACAATAGGACTAGGCGCCTATGTTGATTATGGGTTTTTCGAGAGCTTTTTTGTAGACCTTCAAAACTTTTTTGTTTACTACTGTATTCTGGTTTAAGCTTCGAATTTGACCTGGTTATAAACAAATTTAGCTTATTAGAGAGAGAGAGTTTGGTGTTTTATAAACATGTCATTCTGTTTGTGTAGATGGGCGTGTCAGAAGTGCGCATTGTTAAACAATCGGTTTCGTTTGAGCAACGGATGTCGACAAAATGGGGTTATCAATGCTGTTGTAGTGAATTTTCAAATCACGATATTTATTTTAATTTTCATAACACCACACGTTCTTGTGGTTCGTTTCATTACACATACTGTCGGCTGAGATTACGTAGTACTCCCAATACAAAAGAAACTTCTGCCCGGAGATGTCTAAACCTATAAAAATCTCCGATTAAGACTAGTATTTTTTGCTGAGATTTTAACTTATCCAGACATTCTACTTCTGGGTGAATTTCTTAACCGATTTGATACAGCTCTCTATCTCTGATGATCCAAATAGTCGGACTGATCATCACCTAATCTTCTTCACAATTCTAGTCTTGGCCTCCTCTATCCGTCTCCGCCAGTCGTCCCTATTTCTCGCTGCTGCCATCCAATCTCGATTGCCGATATATCCATTGACGCTGTACAATCTGTCCAACTCAACTGCAGATCATTCTACTGACATTAATTTTTCTCCGAAGGATAAGGGTTTTGCCCATTCTATCATCATTCATGCGTATGAGATACCCAGCCTATCTAAGGGCATACCAAGTTTATTATATCAGATTCCTTCTTCAATCCTGTCCTGCTCAAGTACTCTTAGGCCAACTGCCCATCAAAGGTCAAAGCTGCCAGGCGACGATTTTGTATAAACTTGCCGCGATCCACACGGCCGTTTAGTTCTGGCCTTCGCTATCAGCTTCACTACTATTGTAGCTTCCCATTTTTTCTCGCACGATACTTGGTAAACACCGTCTTTGTTTTTTACGGAATTGAATTCTGAATTCTCTCACGGTGCGCTAGCCGTACACTAGGCCAACGTGTGAGTGTTTATGTATCTTGCGTAAAATCTTCCTGTCAAAAGTTGCCAGTTTTGCTTATTTACGTTAGATATTTAATAATTATCATTTAATATTCATCTGGGATGTTGCATTTCTTGGATACCTTGTCGCATACGACGCACACCTATTATCAAATAATACTTGATTTTATCTTGTTCACCTAATCAGCTGGACTGACTTGTCTGGTTGATCGTATCTAACTAGTGCATTATTTGACTTAAAACCAATGTATTCTTGCTGAGATCATAAAATAAAATTGCCATAATTGTCTGACTAAAACCAAATCTGTTGCAACACATAATATAAACCTAAAGAAGTGATTAACAAAAAACTCTTAGGATGTAGTAATTACAGTTATATAAAGACTATGTAAAGAAACCGACAATGTTCCTAGAAAAGTTCACAGTAAATGCATCGTCCTACATTTTACATAAAAAAAAAGTAAAAAAAAAAAAACGAAAAAATACGACTGTAAAAGTAGAGAGAAACGGGTTGTAAAGCAAGAAATAATTGTCGCTAAACCTTCCCTACTATTACCTCCTACTCTGTCGCTATTTTCCCAGTGTTCCAAATGCAAGAGAGACTTGGGGCTTCCTCTTCATTGTTTCCTATATCCCCCATTTCTGTTCTTTTACATTGCCCTTTATTTCTAAAAGGCCTCTACAGTTTCACAATTGTACTAATGGCACTTGATTCTAGTTTATATTTCAGCTAAACCCATTCCAACAAAAAAGCCTTCTTTCCACCTACCCTCTTCCAGTCATAATGGAGAAGATATTCGTTTATTGTTTGTTGAAAATTACTGTCTGCTATTTGCTGCACTAAATACAATATATTACATTGTTTCAAGTAAATAAAATATATTCTCCATTTTATATTTCAACTAATCCAATTTTTAATTGTCGCTACTAGAAATATTTTTTTAAAGAAAATAATGGTTGAATGAAATCGTAATTTCTTGAAACTCTAACCAAACAATTAGGCTAATCGATCTACAGAAAGAAACATCATGACTTGGCTTTGACCCAAAATTGTTCTGATTGGGAATAACTTCTAAGTTGGTCAGGACTTTTGAAAAGTTTATAACAGCGTGCCAGACTTATTAAATTATATTAGTGAATTGTCAACTAGGATTGAAGTAACTCAAGGTGTTTTACAGGGTGAATCGTTGTCTCCGCTTTTATTTACCCCTTTTTTACTAGATGTTGTCAATTTCTTTATGGGACAAAAGGTTTATTAGGATTGCCATTCGGTAAAAATAAAGATATGTTACTTGCAATCCTGGCTAATTTCTGGGTTGATGTTGTTCAGAATTATTTAAATAAATTAAAACTTTAAACAATTCTTGCCCCAAAAAATTTGTTTATTTGTTAATACTGAAAACAAAAATCTTAATTTTTTCATAAGGGCGGAAAAATTAGAAAGATGAACTATTTTTAATACTTGAAAGGGTTCCATTGAGTTCCTCTCTTTCATCGCCCAGAAAGTAGCACAAGCCTTACAGTATTTAAAAAAAAAACAGGTCAAATGTGGTAAGAGGCGGAATTTTAGTGCCATTTTATTGCGCTCCAGGTCTGATTTTTGGAAATGCTCGATGAAACTTATTCAGTCAATAGTTCAAGCAACCGAACTTTCATTACTTAGTTTAGGTTGAATCTGCTTATATCAGATCTCGTTATACTTGCTTAATTATAATCCATTTCGCGATGGATATTTAACAGTTATAATTATTCATTTTTGAAAGCACGATTAAATGCGATTGAAATTTTCTTGAGATAATCACCAATCGTATTCCGTTTTATTGTTTTGCATAATGTGATTCTATTATTATTATTATTACCAACCACGTGTGGGCTGTGCCCCGGCACTGCAGCGAACACAGGCTTGTTGTGCCATCCCCGGAAATCTCTAGTAGATGAACCCTCCCTCCTTAAGGAGTTTGAGGGCTTTCACCACCAGATCATTTTGGGCTACTATTTCCTCAGGTCGCAACGTACCAAAGGTCTCATATCTCAATTTATTTATTGCTACGCAATCAAATAGCAGGTGGGGGCCGTTTCCTCCTCCTCCTAACATAATCTGCACAAGGGTTCCGCGCTTATGAGCCCCACCTTTGCAGATGCTTCCTGAACATGCCATGTCCCGTACATAGTCCCGTCACCAGAGAAATCTGCCTCCTACTCAGACCAAGGGTCATTTGGGTACTTCGTTTACACAGTCCTGGCATCATCCTTCTACTGTGTATGGCAACTGGGCTTCCTCTCCAGAGCTCTTCATGCTTACTGCGATACCGCTTTCTATTCGCCGCACGAATCGCTCCGCCAGTTATCCCCAGGACAGGCTCTGGACCAATGAACGGAGTATTTGCACCGTTCCTGGCCAGTTGGTCAGCTGTCTCATTACTCTCAATCCAGGCCACCCATATCAGTTTGATTCTAAGAGATAATAAGACCAATAAACAAGAACAAACTAAATTGGGCAAAGTAGATTATTTGTGGATTGTGCAGGACCCTAAAGCAAGGGTTACCAACGGGATCGTTCAACGGGCCTTTAAACTGATAGTCCAAAATTATCTTTTGAATATAATTTTTCAACTATTTTTATTAGATTTTAATAAAATATGGAGTATTCATATTATATTGTAACAAACAATGGCCAACTGGTAGTTTTTCAATGGGAACGACCAAAAATTACTACTTGTTTTGAAATATTATTTTTAAACAGCTGTGCTAACTTTAAATTACTATTGTACACTAATATTGGCATCAAACTGTCATTTTAATCATACTTAAAAAATTTAAAAAGAATGGAAGGGAATAGCCAAGTGGTTAGCGTACCGGACTCCCATGCGGAAGGACCCAGGTTCAAATCTAGCTGTATATCCTTAGTTTTTTTCTTCCTAGGAGCCTCCAGAAATTTATAAAAAAAAATTATCCATTTATTTCATTATCTATATATTTAACTCTTTTCCCAGAAAAATAAAAAAATAATTTACTTGAGCCCGTAAAGTCAATTAAAATTCTTTACGATCGCACTAAATATATTGCAACCCCTGTCAGCTAATTTATTAGATTGCAGCGGCCCTGGTGATGAGCATTTGACCAACCAGCAGGATTTTGGTCAATTTTGTCCATGAAACATTTCTATGGAACGTTCTTAATTACATTGATGAAAGAAATAAGATACTTAAGTTTTTCTATAACTGGTCAGATTGGTTTTATTGGTTGAATGCTTAGGAAAACTGTTAATCTAGTGTCTTAAGAAAATTGAACTGAAAGGATTAGACAATCCTCTAGGGTTTTAGAAAGACAATATTTGTCTTAACTATCTATTTTTGTAAAAGAAAAGTAATAGGGTCTCTGTTTGGCGGCTTATTTTAACGAGATCTTCATTGTGTTTTAAATTAACTAGTCAGTTACTATAAAGATTACTGTCGAGCAGACTTTTTTAAGAAAAAAAAAAAATAAAACTCAAATCCGCTTTCTATTTGTTTATTTTTACTCATTAATCCAATGTATCTTTGAATTGAATAAATAATCATCAAAATTATTGAAAATCAGTCAGTATTATCATATTTTTTTGGAACGCGGAGTTCCTGCTTGTGTCCAGCAATGCTACACTTAGATTATTCATCTCCAGTGCTTCTACAGTTTATTGTCCATTGATTGGCCAGGGTTTGTAACGAAAGAATACTTTCGAAAGCAAAGAAAGAAAGAAATCTTAGAAAGCAAATCAATTAAATAATCACATTAAAAGAAAAAGAATATATCATGAATAATTCTTATGATATATGGTTACATAATTTCTGGAATGCTTAAATTTTTACTTCCTCTTATTGCCTAGTAAGAGAGGAAATATTGTAATCGTGTCAAATTTTCTATATCGAGTTTTCACCGGAAATATCCGTTTTGAGGTCACCTGAATCCAAAAAAGTGGATTTTACAAAATCGTCTGTGTACGTATGTGTATGTATGTGAACAGCATAGCTCAAAAACGAAGAACCGTAGAACATGATATTCCGTTTAGGTATCACCATGGGATCTGACAGTGGGTCATCTGTCAAAATTCCTCAACCGGAAGTACCACTTTACTAGTTGGCGAAACTGAAAAACGAAAAATCGTAGAAAGTTCCAAACATGATATTCCGTTTAGGTATCACCATGGGATCTGAGTAAGTTATCTGTCATAATTTCTCAACCGAAAGTACACACATTACTGGATTTTTGTAACGGCAAGAGAGGAAAAAAACACAAGCCCGACCGAGAGAAAACTAACTCTCTTTGGTACTCTCTCACTTAAGCAGGCTAGAGTGGGGAACCTGTATATAAGCCAGTAACAGATCGGGACATCAATCAATCTATCAGTTTCAACCATATACATCGCATCGTGTCATAACTCTACTCTAAACCCTTTATTCTATAACATCAATACAAGTCCAGTGCAGTTTGTGTAAGCTTATAGGCTATATTATAACAGTGTCTTTATATCTCGTCTAATTAATCAACCTAATTTCTCTCTCCTCATCAACTCCATTATAATTTTTTTTTTCCCCTTTTTTGCAATTTTCTCAAAAAAAAAATGGCTCCAACGATTTTCTTCAAACTTGGTATATCAACTACACATATTAAGATCAAGAACTTTTACTTAAAACATTTCTGTGGGATAATTCATTTAAGGGCACTTTTGGGGGAGGGATAGGGTAAAGGTTTTTCTCAAAAGTGCTATTTTAGTTTTCTATACAATTCTATATGTGGAGACAGTCTCATAGAATTCATACATGACCTCATTCAACAGATCTGGGTGCACTCAGAGGAGTGGAATACGGCGATTCTCTGCCCCATATATAAGAAGGGTGACAAGCTAAATTGTGCAAATTACAGATGAATAGCACTTCTGCTGACGCTGTATAAGGTCTTTCTATAGCAATAAATAATAGATTAACTGTATGGTGTGAAAAAACGATCGGAGAATACCAGTGCGGTTTTAGAAAGAACCGATCAACTATAGACCTTATATTTTCAGTAAGGCAGATGTTTGAACAAGCATATGAGTGTAACATAGACCTGCAAAATGTTTTCCTTGATTTCAAGCAAGCCTATGATTCTTTGCACAGAATGGCACTAATGAAAGCCATGAGAGGTTTGGGAATCCCAATCAAGTTGATAAATCCCGGCAGAAATGACTTTGAAAGAAACAAAATGCCGGGTGAAAGTACAAAATATCCTTTCTGATAGTTTCCCTGTCACTAATGGTTTGAGGCAGGGAGACCCGCTAGCGCCGGCATTGTTTATTCTGGCATTGGAATGGGCAGTAAGAGCAATAAGGACAAACCCTAAAGGTACTATTTATAATAGACTGACCCAACACCTCGCGTATGCAGACGATATCCTCCATAACTGCAGCATTAAAGCAGCATTGGAAGGGGCCCTGGAGGAATTTGAAAGAAAGGCTATGACTCTTGGCTTGAGAGTCAACGAAGAAAAAACTGTTTACATGAGATCATCCAGGAACCAAGCTGCGATCCTGAGAAAGTGAAAATTAATGCTCATGAGTTCTTAACTGGAGATAGTTGCAAATACCTGGGAACGGTTGTGACGAACAGAAATGAAATAGAAGCCGAAATTAAAGCACGAACAGATGCTTATTTGCATTAGCGAAGGCTGTTCGCTTTAGAGTTTTGTCACGTGACGCCAAGGTTCTAATTTATAGAACTATAATAAGACTAAGTTGTAACGTATGCTAGTGAGACGTGGGGACTGTCTAAAGAGAGCGAAAGGTTACTTGGGGCGTGGAAAAGAAAGGTCCTAAGGAAGATATTTGGCCCAAGCTTTGTGAACGGCCAGTGGAGGATTAGGAAAAATGAAGAATTGTATCAGCTGTACAAGAATGAAGACATCGTGACCTTTACAGAGAAAGATCGTCTCCGCTGGTTAAGGTCATGTGGAGAGAATGGAGGAGGTTAGACTGCCCAAAAGGCTTCTCTATGGTCGACCCGGTGGTGCTCGCAGGAGAGGAAGGCCTCGCTTGCGTTGGCTGGACGATCTTCAACATGACCTCACCTCAATGGGTTTTAGGCAGTGGAGAATGAAGGCCAAAAAGAGGGATTTATGGCAGGACTGTAGTGCCATAATAATAATAAATAAATAATAAAAATACAATTCTGTCATCTAAATAGTATTAATTAGAATTAAATATGTTTTTGAAATTTTGAGTTTGAATAATATCAGATGACGGGAAGTGCGTGTTTACTGAAAAGTATTTTTCAGTTTTCTGCTATTTTCTCTAAAACGGCTCCAACGATTTTCTTTAAACTAGGAATGTAAACTACCCAAATAAAGAGCTACAACTTTTATTTAAAAAAATTCTCCTGGTAAAGTCATTCATTTAAGAGGCTTTTAGAGAAAGGGTGGGGTTATATTTTCCTCTAACGTGCTATCATAGTTTATTATGCAATTCTACCATCTAAACAAAATTAATTAGAAATCAACAGATGGCCCAAATTTCGACTTTCTAGAAAAAAAAGTAAACCAGAGTGTATTTTTACTGAACAGTTTTTGCTACTTTCAGCATTTTAATACCGACGAATTTCATTAAATTTGGTGTACTAACTATAAAATTTGTCTGTCAGTCACAATTTTAAAAACTGGAGTAAGAGTAAGTTGTGTGAGTGTAGATTTTTTTTGACAACAAAATAGTTCGGACTCAAAAGAAAGATCCGAACGTATTTACTTTCTAAATAAGAGGCAAAAAATTCTTTACAATATGTAAGCAACCAATCTACCAATTCTCGGGTGGTTTTGATGTTCCCAAGGGAGAATTCCTGGTACGATATTTTTAGATTCTTCGGACGAAGAAATGAACATGGGAAATAATGAAGTATTTGGTCCTTTGGTTGTGTAACAAGCTTCAGAACGGCAGCAGATTATATTAGTCTTCTTATTTCTCTAATTATTAAATTTTATTTTTAATAGCAAATTAGACTGGATACTGTTTTATTGCGGTTATTTTAAGTTTGATGAATACAACTTTTTCTTATTAATTTTAAAACTTGTTTTTTTTTTGAAACTTTTTGAATTATAAACTTGGGTGTAGACATTATTATTATTATAAGAAGGGAAGGGCAAACCCTACGCTATCCAAAGCCTCCCCGGGCCCCTACCCCTAAAGAATAACAACCACTGGGACTAGAACAAAACCAGGCTCAGGTTTTAACCATCTAAGTTTCACCACAGACCGAACAGATCCGACCAAAACCTTAAAAGGACACAGCTTAAGTCCTCTACCGATATCCTATTCCGGCCGAAGGTCCTAAACCTAATCTCCTCACAGCCCAAACAGTCCGTCATCAGATGCATGGGTGTTTCCTCCTCCGACTCACAAACTCTACAAAAGAGGTCAGGCATCGGTCCCATTGTATAGAGATGTCTCCTTAAGCCACAATGCCTAGTGAGGAAGCCAACCAGATGCCTGAGAGAGGTCCGTGAAAGACATCGGATCCTGCTACTCAAAGCTCTGTCCGGAACCCCAATGAGCATCTTAGACTGCCGACGATCCACTGCACTCATCCATAAGGATGAGTGCTGTGAGGTCATCCACGTCTGAAAGCCCGACAAACATGTGTCAGAAGACACACCAACAGCAGGCTCTGGACCAATGAAAGGGAGAGAGGCACCTAATTTGGCAAACCTATCCACCTCCTCATTCCCAAAGATTCCCATATGACCTGGAACCCAGACCAGAAGCACATCCTTCAATGAAGAAAGATCTTCCAGTCTTTTAGAACATTCCAACACCAATCTGGAAGTGAAGACACATGAATTAAACGCCTTCAACGCAGCCTGGCTGTCCGAGCAGATACAAACACCTTTTAAATTAGTGTTACGCACCCTCTCATCCAAAATACAGCCAAGAATTGCATAAACCTCAGCTTGGAAAACGGTGGCCTACTCACCAAGAGGCACTAGTGTAGACGTACTAACGAAATTGAGAGAGGCCAATTACGATTTTTTAAGATAATACTACAATTTCTAGAAATTCACCCGATCCTTATGTAAGGATCCTTATTTAAGGATGGAATGTGGAAGGGTCCATTTAAAATTTAAAGTTTTTAAAGGAATGATAGGCTGGTGGTTGACTATTTTGAGTATGCCTGATCACCGCCTATCTAAAATGTGCTACTTAAGGCTTTTGGAATTGGAGGGCAATAATGAAGTGCTATACAATTGGGGTACGGGAGTTAAAAAACTACATTTTGTGCATAGGTTTTGATAATGTATGGCAAACGCAGGACTTGAAATTAATCAAAGAGAACTATCAATCTCTCTTAACATCTTTTAAAAATAATCTTATAAGCCGGGATGTTGAGGCCATTGTAAACAGTAGATTTAATCTTACTTACCGCAGGCTAAGTACTTTCGATTTAACTGAGCCCCATTTCCCAAATAAATATGCACATAAATAAATTAAGACTAATCGTACAATTAAGGCTTGCCAATAAGAAAATGTGTAGCATATATTTTAATAAACAGCGTCATTATTTCGATATTGAGGTAATTTGTACACTTTGTCAGTTGCATGCACCGGACGGACGACTTAGCTTATTTTTTAATTAACTGCCCCGCTCTGTCCTCGTTTTTAGGTCAAAATATATAGTGAAATATTGTCCAACGCCCCAATCAGTCTTTGAGTCTGATATATTCATTTCATTGATGGATTTTTTCGACTGCTGATTATGAAAATAAAATAAAAGATATATTTTTTTGTTCTGCTCGGAAAGCTTTAGGCTGAGAAAGATATTAATCCAGTTAATCTCTGTTCATTTTCCTTTATTCTGGATCTTTGCATTTCTTAAATGTACTTAATTTTATGTATATTTGTATTTATAGAAGGTTTATTAAAAATGCTATAATTTGTAAACGGACATTGTTTTGCACTTTTACTGTTATAATGGAATTGATGAGAAGAGAAATTAGGTTTGATTAATTAGACGAGATATATGAAGACACTGTTATAATATAGCTATAAGTTTACACAAACTGTACTGGACTTGTAATGATTTTATAGAATAAAAGGTGAGAGTAGAGATATGACACGATGCGATGTATATGGTTGAATCTGATAGATAGATATCTAGATAGATAGAAATCTAGAGAGATAGATGTCGTTAGGTAGATTCTCACAGGTTTATATACAGGTTCTCCCACTCTAGCCAGCTTAAGTCAGAGAGTACCAGAGAGGGTCTGTCTTCTCTCTCTTAATTCTCTCGTCTGTCTGCTCTCTCTTGCTGATGTAATTCTCTCTTGCTATTACACTGTTTATGTCTCTTCTTAATTTTATTTATTATTATTGCAATCAAAACTTTCAATTTTAATTATGTACTGGCTGAGTTGATTTTGTCTATTGTATTTTCTTATTTTTGTATTAGTTTTAAAATTTGAAGAAAAAGCTGTCACTCATTTCATTTTCAGTCAAATCATTCATTTCTTTTTTTTTATTTTGTTTGTAATTATGTTTGTATCCTAATATTAGTTACAAAAGGAAATAGAAGAAAATGAGAAAATATTAACACTCATTTCTTTTTCTAATCTAAATTGTATTATTTTTGTAATTTTTTTTTTTTTATCATTATTATTGGGAGTTTTTGTTTTGTTTACATAATTGTATAGATCTGTGTATTAGTTGCCAATTTCCCCTGTATGCTTTAAAGGCAAAAACAGAGTATTAAATAAATAAAATAAAATAAATTATAAACTTGGGTGAACATAACATTTCAAAAAACATCAAAAGTGTTTAAAGCTTTTCTAATTCTCTTCTTATCAACCAGCATTAATTTTTAAAGTAAGTGAATGAAAGTTTACAAGAAATTGACCAGAAATGTCTACAATAAAGTTGTCTGCTAGCCTGGAAGATGCGCAAAGTTTTTTAGGCATACCCTACCCATTTTGTTATAACTTCAACTTTCTTTTGAATTATTGAATGTGAGAAAATCTAGTTTTGTTAATGCTTTATTGATGCATCTTAAATTGAGGGAAAATGAGGGCATAAGAAAAAAGAATAAGGTTTCTTTCGAAATCTAAGATAAAGTTTCTGTTTTTTATTAAAAACAAAAACAAAAAAATGCTTTAATAATTCATAGTATTTTCCAACCATTGCCTTGCTTTATGTATAAATAAAGAGGGGAGATTACAGAGACAGTTGAAGTGATGCAAGATTGATGTTTTTACTTCCTCCATCTTGACTTTTAGATAATTATGACTGATAGGCTATGGGAAAATGGTAAATACAGTTGAATTTTCAAGTTATAGGAAGACCTAGGGGGCGAACTTACTTGTCAGTTTCTGCATTTGAAATATACAACAGCTTCTACAATCAAGATAATGTGACTGAAAATGGTATATAGCTGAAGGATATACGAAACAGGCATGCTAGAATCTAATCTTGAAATGTTAAACTAACCAAAGTTCAAACCATCTCCACCCAAAAACGATGGCTTACTTTTATTTATTATTCATAAAGCCCTATAAAGCCGAAGATGTTTAGGGAAGTAAATACACTAATGTTTCTTCTTGTATAATAAATAACGTATTCCTTGCAATCACAAACATTGATTTTTCCATGATTTTAAAACAATTGTTCATTATTCATGAAGTTTCTATAACTTTATTGTTATAAGTTAAACTAGTTTAAAACTTGTATGTTACAATTTAAACAAGTTTTAACTTATATCTTATTCAAATGACTCACTAAATGTTATCTATTCCTAGACTAGAACAAATCTGTATAAAAGTGAAACGGCAAGGAATGGCAGCATGAAAATACTGGCACCAGTTTTCCTGCATCTAATAGCCCATATTTGAATAACAGACTACTAACTTTTGCTGTGACTTATTTAATATGGATTGGTCCATGGTTGAAAGGCTAAACTAATGATATTCCCTGGGCAGTGATAAAAACTGTTATTACATCATGGGTTTTCGATCGTAGCAAATCAAACATCCGGTGGAGGATCACTATTGGCCAAGAACAAAAAGAATTCATTAATGAATCTTTTGTAGAATTTAACAGTGTATCTGTTTAACTAGGACCGCATAGCCTTAAAAAATTATGGTAAGTGTTGATGTGGCATTGTAGGTTCAGGAAGCTGATTATAGGTCATTGTAAATTTTGCTAGACACCGCTCAGTGACTTCTGAGCAAAATTGCAGAGCAAGATTCCTTCAATTAGGCATTGAATTGCCTGTGGCTATGAGCAATATAGAGGCGCCACTTGGCCAGCTTTGGGGGTCTTCTTATGAGCACAAGGCTTGCTCATATTGCTTATATGCTGTGAATTAGTGATTACTGTAGATTAACGAGAGGATTTCGCAGTAGATTCTTCTGGGCCTGTTGAGACTACACCATCCTTCTTTATTCTATTCTGTTTTCAACTCAAATTATTGATATAATTATTATAATTTTATATTAAATAGTCAAGAGAGCTTACATCTGACGATCTGGAAGGCCAGCTTGCCGGTCCCAAACTTCCGATCCAGCTGTTACTGAAATGTTTACTTCTCTCTTCGCCACTAGGGAGGGTATAGTGCGCGGGACAACCATCTTGTTGGAACCACATTCTGATTCTGACATTCAATGGCACACCCTCCAGCAACTGTTGTAACTTTTGGCGAGTAAAATTAACATATTCTTGTCCACTTAAGGTACCTGGCGGAAAGCATGGGCCAATAGTTTTGTCTCCAACCATTCCGCACCAAACATTAACAGACAGATGTTCAGTAGCCGCTGGATCGGGAGACAGGGATTTGTAAGCTGGCCTTCCTGATCGCCAGATTTAACACCTCTTGATTTTTTTCTTTGGGAATATCACTAAGGAAAAATGTATACCAAGAAACCAACAATTCCAGAAGCTCTAGAGAAGATTTAATCCAAGCCTGCTTAGCAATTCCGGCAGACATGATATGAATAGCCACTTTACATGTTGACCAGCGACAGCACTTGTGCCGTTTAAGCCGTGGAAGTCATTTCAATAGGAAATAAATAGGAAATAATTTTTTTTTATCGATTTTTGTAAATAAACTGGAAAATTGTTTTGTTTTAATGATGTTTTAACTGATTTTTAAGTCTCTAATCAGTTTTTAAAATAGCTTTTATCACAATTTAAACTCACTTATTTATTCGAAATTATTAATAAGAAAATTCGCTTTTAATTTTAATTTATGAAACAGAAAAATAGGAAAAAGAAACGATGCAAATAGAATGTTTTATAGTTGAATACCTCGGCAACGATTTGAAATATTGAAGTGAAATTAATGGCATTTATGTTCCTTTTTACTTTCTCTTACTCCCCAGTAAGAGGAAGTATCGTAATTGTGTCAAATTTACGATATCGAGTTTTCACCGGAAATATCCGTTTTGAGGTCCCTTGTGCCCAAAAAAGTGGTTTCTAGCAAATGGTCTGTGTATGTGTCCGTGAGTGTGTCTATGTGTGTGTGTGTATGTGTGTGTGCGTGTGTGTGTGTATGTGAACAGCATAGCTCAAAAACGAAAAACCTTAGAAAGTTGAAAGTTGATATTACATTTAGGTATCACTGTGGGATCTGACGGTGCGTTATCTATCAAAATTCCTCCACCGGAAGTACTACTTTACTAGTGTTTTTTTTACGTTTTTGCGATTTTCTCAAAAATTGCTCCGACGATTTTCTTTAAACTTGGTACATCAACTACACATACAAAGAGCTACAACTTTTGTTTGAAACGTTTCTCCGGGAAAATTCATTTAAGGGCACTTCTGGGGGAGAGGTGGGGATAGGTTTTCATCTTAATTACTATTTCAGTTTATTAGACAATTCTATCATCTAAATAATATTAATTAAAATTAAATATGTTTAAAATTCCAAGTTTCAAAAAAATCGGACAACCGGAAGTGCGTTTACATTACTAATTTACTGAATGATTTTTTTCACTTTTTCGTATTTTTATCAAAAATCGGTTCGACGATTTTTTTGAAACTTCGTATAAAAGAAACATGCAAAGATCTACATCTTTTATTTAAAAACATTTCTCTGGGAAAATTAATTTAAGGCTACTTTTAGGGGAGGGGTGGGGTTACAGCTAAATTGCTATCATAGTTGATTATACAATTTTAACATCCAAACAAAATTAATTAGAAATAAATACATAGCCAAAATTCCGAGTTTTTAGAAAGTTAGTAAACAGGAAGTGCACTTTTACTGAACTGTTTTTTCAATTTTCGACGAATTTTGTTATATTTGGTACACAAAATATAACATTTGTCAGTTATAATTTTGAGAACTGGAGTAAGTGAAAGTTGTGTGAGTGTTTCACACCAGATTTTTTTTAATAGTTTTCTATACAGTAGTAAAAAGTGGGGGGGGAGAAGGGAATCGCCACTTTTAACCACCGATTTAAGATGTAAGGCGGCAATAAAATCAAAAAAACAACACCATCGTAAAGTAGTGCGCAAATACTTCAACAAACGTTATGTTCACTTTTTAGATATCTTGCTTCGTTTAAGAGAGTTATTTCAAAAGTGGCCCGTTTAAATGGGACACCCTATATTCAGGGTGTCCCAAGGAATACGGATAACTCTTTTTCTCGGAAACTAAGATAGCTAGAAAAAAACTAAAACATACATGTCCCCATAGTTTTTTGTTAGAAATCCAAATTTAATTTGCAAATTTGTTTTGGTGCTTCCAGAAGCGAGATCCTGGCACCAACTTCATTTTTTCAAACGGGGAGGTGTGGTTTTTATTTAATTTTTTGTAAGAAAAATTTACTTGAACGGTTTTTTTCTTTGAGCGATATTTTACAAGTTATGAATGAAAACATGATTCCTATAAGAAATTTCAAAATGATATTATAACTTCTTTTTTTTATTGAATAAGTAGAAAAGTACTATTTTTATTATAAATTTTACTTTCCTCATAATACAGATCTGCTCGAATGGCCCTCCACAGAGAGAGCCACACATGCTTTTCCAACACTTGTTAACCTTACGACAAGAATACTCTCTAATGGTGGGGGCCGTTCGAGCAAGATATGTAATTAATGAGGGCGTAAAATTTATAATAAAAATAGCCACTATTCTTCTTATTCAATCAACACACGGTATATACATTTTGAAATTTCTATAGGAATCAGGGTGCATTATAACTGTAAAATATCGCTCAAAGAAAAAAAAAAAAAACCGTTCAAGTAAATTTTTCTTACAAAAAAATGAGGAATCATTTCTTAAATAAAACCAACATCCTATTTGAAAAACAATGAAAGTTGGTGCCTGTACTCGTTTCTCGAAGTAAACCCGCAAAAACACTTAATATGCAATTTTAAATTTCGGAATTTTCTAACAACAAAAACTACAGGGACACGTATTTTTTAGTTTTTTTCTAGCTATCTCTTAGTTTCCGAGAAAAAGTCGTTATCCATATACCTTGAGACACCCTGATGATATTCTCGTATATTCGAGGCATCTCAAAACATATAATTCCAATGAAAAAAAATCAGCTTTGAAAGTTAGAAACACAACAGAAATACATCCTTTTGCAACTGTATAGGAATGTAAAAAGTATTTGTGTTATCCAAATACTCTTTACAATTTAGACGAGTTATTTGTTATAGAAAACTAGTTTGATCGTTAAATTGGACAAATGGCTTGTCCAATTCATCACACTATTACACAGCAATCTAAAAGCACAACCGAACGAACATACCAGCACATAGTTTTCGTTAGCTAAAAAAGACAGATCACATAATATGCTTGTTGTTTATTTTTTTTTTATTTCCACTAACAACCCGCCTTCCTATTTGTTGGGGGGATATCTTGTTCTATTTAAGGAAGTCCACCCTTCATATTCCTTTGCTTAACCTGTCCTTTTCACAAATTCTTTTCGCAAAGATATAACATCCGTTTCTAAAAGGGAAAGGGCCCGGTATTAGGTGAGCGAGGGATTGATTGTATGAGTGAGAGAGGGTACGCGAGTATATTGGGAGATGGAAAATATACTGTCAATAACATCTTGTCACTTTAACAGGAAATACTCTACTTTTCTCCTTGTTTATATATATATATATATATACACTCGTATTTCCAGCCATATTTTTCTGAAGGATAAATTTAGCATTCATTTTTTTGTCAGCATACCATTTTATATAAAAAAAAAACGTTGTTTTGTTTTCATCATAGTATATTCTTTACTTTCATTTTATGTTAACAAAGTATTATTTCTGGTTATATTTGGATTATTTTTGCTTTACTACTTATCAATAAAATGGACTGGCATTCAATCTGTCAATTCATCCTAATCTGAAATTAAAACAATATAAAACAAACAAAATGTTTGTGGACCAAAGATAAATAAAAAAAATCTGGTATGAAACACTCACACAATTTTCTCTTACTCCTCCAGTTCTCAAAATTATAATTGACAAATTTCATAGTTTCTGTACCAAATTTAATGAAATTCGTCGAAAACTGAAAAAAACTGTTCAGTAAAAGCGCACTTCCGGTTTACTAATTTTCTTGAAACTGAATTTCAGCCATCTATTTATTTCTTATTACTTATGTTTGGATGATAGAATTGTATAATCAACTATTATAGCACATTAAAGAAAAACATAACCCCACCCCTTCCCTAAAACGGCCCTTAAAAGAATTTTCCCAAAGAAATGTTTTAAATAAAAGATGTAAATCTTTGCATGTTTAATTTATATATGAAGTTTTAAAAAAAATCGTCGAAGCCATTTTTGAGAAAATTCGGAAAAAGAGAATAAATCATTTAATAAAGTGGTAAAGTAAACGCACTTCCGGTTATCCAATTTTTTTCAAACTCGGAATTTCAACAACATATTTAATTCTAATTAACATTATTTAGATGACAGAACTGTCTAATAAACTGAAATAGCACTTTATATGGAAACCTAACTCCACCCCTCCCCAAAAGTGCCCTTCATTGCATTTTCCCGGAGAAATGTTTCAAATAAAAGTTGTAGCACTTTGAATATGTGGTTGATATTTCAAGTTTAAAGAAACTCGTCGGAGCCATTTTTGAGAAAATCGCAAAAAAGTAAAAAATCTAACTAGTAAAGTGGTACTTTCGGTTGAGGAATTTTGACAGATAACGTAGTGTCAGATCCCACGGTGATGCCTAAATGGAATATCAAGTTTTAACTTTCTACGGTTTTTCGTTTTTGAGCTATGCTGTTCACATACATACATACACACACACACACCACACACACACACATAGAGAGAGACCATTTGCTAAAAACCACTTTTTTTGACTCAGGGGACCTCAAAACGGATATTTCCGGTGATAACTCGACATCGAAAATTTGACACGATTACAATACTTCCTCTTACTAGGAGAAATATTCTTTGGTGGGCGGTAAATTCCGCAGAGAGAACGAAACTAGTCAAGCAATGATAATTATAAATTTTCAAACTTCATCCCAGCTGGGCTGCCGACCGACAAAAAAAAAAAAAACCGATACGTAGATAGAACAGCTTGGCCCAAGACTGGCTATAGCTCTGCTCAACTTTAAACGTTCAAAAGACGCTCTAGTTTGATATAGTGCATGCAGTAGTGGGAGGGATTGTTTATGTTACATTAAAAACTTAAAATTTAAAATGATTATTTCGTTAAATTAATTGAGGCTTTAACACCAGGACTTAAAAACTGATTTTGTCACTTCCCTGGGAACACTGTAGAAACGTTCCGAAACCTATGAGAGGTTCTGTTCACTTTTTCATTGCCATCTGCTTTGCATGCTGAACCTATTTAGGACAGCTCACCTCGTTGGCATAAATTGGACATAATTTTTATGTTTTGGGTTTTATGCCCAATTTGTAGGCATCGATGGCTTTAATTGCAGCTTATAATGGGTTTCAAAAGGAGAGAAAATGGATTGTATAGATGAATAAACTAGAAGTATGGTTGAACACTGTATAATCGAAAAATTGCACACATTGCGTGGACTTTACACTAAAATATATAAAATGGTAGTGAAAGGTAAAGAAAAAGGTTGATGACGTGTTGTGACTGCTGTATGAACTCTGCTGCTTCCTATGCTTGACAAAGCTGTATTTAAACAGTTTCTCCCACTCTAGACTGGCCTAAACTAGTGAGTGAAACTGTCTCTCTCTCTCTCTCTGCTTTGGATCGCTGTCTTCGGGTCCTATTACATCATCCTACAACCCATTTTCTCTCCTTCTAAACCCCGTTATACAGTTTTATTTGGAATAGTCACCAAAACAGATGCTGGTTATGAGTAGATATAAGAAACTTAACGAAGTACTTGAATTAGTTAAAAGAGGACATTCTGCGAGATGTTCTGCTACTGTAACTCTTGTGTTACAGAGTGGCATTATTAAAGGTTC
>JAAEAF010010023.1:0-21083 GCA_011037195.1 Triatoma infestans
ATTTAGTAAAGTGGTAAAGTAAACGCACTTCCGGTCATCCGATTTTTTTTGAAACTCGGAATTTCAACAACATATTTAGTTTCTAATTAACATTATTTAGATTACAGAATTGTCTAATAAACTGAAATCGCACTTTAGATGGAAACCTAACCCCCTCCTCCTTCAAAAGTGCCCTTCAATGCATTTTGCCGGAGAAATGTTTCAAATAAAAAGTTGTAGCGCCTTGTATGTGTGGTTGATGTTTCTAGTTTAAAGAAAATCGTCGGAGCCATTTTTGAGAAAATCGCAAAAAAGTAAAAAATCCAACTAGTAAAGTGGTACTTCCGGTTGAGGAATTTGACAGATAACGTAGTCAGATCCCATGGTGACCTCTAAACGGAATATCAAATTTCAACTTTCTACGATTTTTCGTTTTTGAGCTATGCTGTTCACATAGATACATACATACACACACACACCACACACACAGACCATTTGCTAAAAACCACTTTTTTGGACTCAGGGGACCTCAAAACGGATATTTCTGGTGAAAACTCGATATCGAAAATTTGACACGATTACAATACTTCCTCTTACTAGGAGTAAGAGAAAGTAGAAATATATATAACTAACTGTTTTGAAATGACCCTAATATATCTGTATTACAACGTTCAAACATATGACTGACTTTTTTTTTATTCAAATAAAGCGCAATACTAAATAGGAAATTATTATTATTATTAACATTAACAACAACGGGTGGGCTATACCCTGGCACCGCAGCCAACAAAGGTTTATTGTGCCTACCCGGTAGTTTCTAGTAGGTGAACCTCCCTCCCTAAGGAGTTTCAGGACTATCACACCAGATCACTTTGCGCTACTATCTCCTCCGGCCACAACGTACCAATGGGTTGCGTAGCGCAATATAGTTAATGCAACGCAATCAAAGAGCAGGTGGGGGGCCCGTCTCCTCCTCCTCCTCCTCCTGACATAGTCTTCACAAAGGTTCCGCGCTTATTAGCCCTACCTTGTGCAAATGCTTCCTGAACCTACCATCACCCATAAATAGCCCGTTTCCAGAGAGATCTGGTTCCTACTCAGGCTAAGGGTCATCTTGGTCCTTCTTTTACTCAGTCCTGGCATCATCATTTTACTGTGTATAGCTCTTGGGCTCCCACTCCAGAGTTCCTCATGCTTACTGCGAAGCCAATCACTGATCGCTGCACGATACGCTTCGCCGGTTATCCCCAGGACAGGATCTTGACCATTGAACGGATTATTTGCCCCGTTCCTGGCCAGTTGAGATCAGCTGTCTCATTACCCTCAATCCCTGCATGTCCGGGCAGGCACCCATATCAGCTGTACCTCGTTACGCCTGGAGAGTCTCGACAATGCCTCTCGACATTCCTTAACTAGGGATGAGGTGGTTCTGTAAGCAAACTAACAAATACGAATTTAAGAGTAAAATTTATTTTATACAAGCAAAAAAAATTAATAAAATATTACCGCCAAAATGTACAAATAACAGTAGAAGGTTGCGATCAAATTTACGACCGCAAAGATCTGTTAAGATTTTTTTTAAATATGATTAAAAACAGATAATTATATGACGTCAAAGACCCCCCCACCTCCCCGATAGTAAATGAACCTCTGTGATAATAACAGAGACTGGACAATTCTACTATAATGGAAAGTGTGGTATACTACTACTATTGGCGGGATGATTGTATAATGAATCAAACAGTTAAACCTGTTTTATAATGCTATATTACTAATAATAGGTGCCAGCCAACGTCGTTAATAAACAGAGGAAGAGAGAGAGAGAGAAGAAATACATTAATAAACGCACTTGAACTTCCTAATGAGATTAATACTTTTGATTTATTTATTTATTTTATTTTTTTGATCCAAACAGATGGAATTAAATATAAACACGAGAATAACCGCAATTATTACAAACTTTTAATTAAAATTAAATGCCATTTTCTTACTGTAATCAATTCGACATATTTTTTTTTCTTTAATTTCTCTTACGCAAAAATTGCAAGCATCTCAATCTTTGCAAATTGAGTTTTCAAATTTTTTTTTTTTTTCAACATACATAGCGCCATTGGGTCTGCCTTGAAGGCATTAGTCAAAAATTCGTCTACCAGAAGCCCTACTTTAATGAATGAATGTTTTTTCTACATTTTTCTTTTTGGTTTTCTTGGCTAACCAGCGATTTTCTTTAATCAAGATATACTATCAAATCTTTTTTAAAAATTGATTTTAGACGGGTTAAGTTTAATGGAATAAAACAATCTTTTGTTGAGGAAATTCCTATGGTATGCTCGTCTCCAATGAGTTCTTACTCGGTTTTTGCTGAATGTACGACTGGACTACAAAACTTGTAAGTTATTCAAAAATCTTCTAGAAGCCTGGAAATTTTAATGCGTCTGAAATCCATATTCGATAAGTAAAAAGTAATCAAGTAAAAAGTCTTGAAGCAGTTTACCAACGGCATTTAAGAGCCTACAAATTATTCCGTATACAATAAACTGTCATAGTATTTCATTGAGCTACTTCTACTAAACATACAAACTGCTAGGAATTTTTGCAAGTAATTTTATGACATATTTGGTGGTGATTCCCAAACGAAATTTCAATGTACGTACATACAGATATGTAATAGAATCCAAAGAGAGGGATCTAAAGCAGAGAGACAGACACAAAATTGAGAGTCTCACATGCTACTTAGGCCCAGACTAGAGTGGGAAGACTCTGGTTTAAATACAGTTGCACTATCCCTACAGGGAACGCTCTTTAGAACAGTTTCTACAGCAGTTACAATGCGTCAGCAACCAACTACTACCCTTCTCTCTTTACACACTCTAAATCTCTCTCACTATCAATTTCTATATTCGTGTAAAGTCCTGGCAAATTGTGTTCGCTTTCTCATTATACATTTGTTCAACATTATTTCCAGTTTATAAACCCAATTCTCTTCTTCTCATACCTATTATAACATACATATGAAATACATATATACCATTTTCTAAAAACCAGTTTATTGGATTCAGGTGACCTCAAAATGTGTATTTCCGTTGAAAACTCTAAATTAGAAATTTGACACGATCCCAATATTAATTTCTCTTACTCAAACAGTAAGAGAAAGTAAAAAATGTTACAGTTTCATAGTATCGTAATACGCTGAATAAACAGGCAGGTTTTTGGCAGGGTAAGCGATATGGTCATTCTACCATTTATCGTGAGATACTTTTAAGGATTCCCATTACAGGTTTCCCTTCTGATAGGAATTTGAAGACTTTTGTCTTTGGTCATTCCTACAGTGTTAGGTTGCCTTCTAGGGAAGATTGGTTAACCCTGGGTCCGTCTGGTGTGATTCCTGAGAATTATCTCCGATGCTACACGGACGGTTCCAGGATGGATGGTAGGTCTGTGGCTGCCGTCTATTTTGAGACGGGAGATCATTTGGTAGCGCCTCTTGGTGAGTGGGCCACCGTTTTCCAGGCTGAGGTTTATGCAATTCTTTGCTGTATTTTGGATGAGAGGGTGCGTAACACTAATTTAAAAGGTGTTTGTATCTGCTCGGACAGCCAAGCTGCGTTGAAGGCGCTTAATTCATGTGTCTTCACTTCCAGATTGGTGTTGGAATGTTCTAGAAGACTGGAAGATCTTTCTTTATTACAGGATGTGCTTCTGGTCTGGGTTCCAGGTCATATGGGAATTTTTGGGAATGAGGAGGTGGATAGGTTTGCCAAATTAGGTGCCTCTCTCCCTTTCATTGGTCCAGAGCTTGCTGTTGGTGTGTCTTCTGACACATGTTTGTCGGGCTTTCAGACGTGGATGACCTCACAGCACTCATCCTTATGGATGAGTGCAGTGGGTTGTCGGCAGTCTAAAATGCTCATTGGGGGCCCGGACGGAGCTTTGAGTAGCGGGGTCCGATGTCTTTCACGGAACTCCCTCAGACATCTGGTTGGATTCCTCACTGGGCATTGTGGTTTAAGGAGACATCTCTATATAATGGGACTCGTGCCTGACCCCTTTTGTAGAGTTTGTGAGACTGAGGAGGAAACACCCATGCATCTGATGACGAATTGTTTGGGTTGTGAGGAGATTAGGTTTAGGACCTTCCGCCGGAATAGGATATCGGTAGAGGATCTTAAGCTGTGTCCTTTTAAGGTTTTGGTCCGATTTGTTCGGTCTGTGGTGAAACTTAGATGGTTAAAACCTGGGCCTGGATTTTCATTCTAGTCCCAGTGGTTGTTATTCTTTAGGGGTAGCTATATGGGCCCTGGGAGGCTTTGGATAGCGTAGGGTTTGCCCTCCCCTTCTGCGAATAATAATAATAATAAGTACGCTGAATAAATAATCATTTAAAAAAAAAAAATAAATAAATAAATTAAAAAAATGCGCAATATATTAAGTTCACTGAAAAAGAAAAAAAAAAGCAACACGTACATAGAACTAAATGATCAAATAAAAAAAAAATTAAAAAAAATTAGCAAGGAGTCTAGGGTGCGGAATCACTAACAAACATAATGTTCCTTATACAGTTCCTCATAATTACGTAGATATAATGACGCAAAAAAAAAAAAAAAAATGTATGACTCGCCATTTTTACATCTTTAACTTGTATATCATCCGGAAAAACCATCCATGCAATGAGTATTTGTTGTTTAATGAATACTTTGATTGATACCTTATCAGATTTGTTTTTTTTTACTCGACGATGTAATCAAATGAAACACTATTGTTGGAAAATCTTCTCGTTATTCTTAATTCTTCCTTGTATTATCATAAATATGTATGAATATTAGTTTAAAACTTTGAGAATTCTAAGGAATCGTAAGAGAAAGTTACTTTAGTTAAACATACGATTTGTTTTTTTTTTTACTTTTTTCTTACTCTCTTGGTTAAGAGAAAGTACAGTGAAAAAACGTTTAACACGAAAACGTTTAACATGAAAAATCGGTTTAACACAAAATCATACTGCGATCCCGACAAAATACTTTGTAATTTCATACGTTTCTTTTTTTTTCTTTTAACACGAAACAAATATCGCTTAACGTGAAAAGATTTCACTTTTCGGATAAACAAAATATACCTTTTTTTTCTGCAGACATATTGTCACGCCGATGTTTTGGCTTATTACTTTCTCTTACTTCTAGTAAGAGGAAATATTGTAATCGTGTCAAATTTTCGATATGGAGTTTTCACAGCATAGCTCAAAAATGAAAAATCGTAGAAAGTTCAAACTTAATATTCCGTTTAGGTATCACCATGGGATCCGACAGTGGGTCATCTGTCAAAATTCCTCAACCGGAAGTACCACTTTACTAGTTGCTTTTTTTTACGTTTTTACATTATTTTCTCAATAATGGCTCCAACGATTTTTTTTCAAACTTGTTTTATCAACTACACATACTATCAGCTACAACTTTTATTTGAAACTTTTCTCCAGGGAAAATTCATTTAAGTACACTTCTGGGGGAGGGGTGGGGTTAGGTTTTCATCTAAAGTGCTATATCAGTATATTTAAGAATTCTATCATCTAAATAATGTTAATTAGAATTGAATATATTGTTGAAATTCCGAATTTCAAAAAAATCGGATAACCGGAAGTGCGTTTACATTACCACTTTACTAAATGTTTTTTTTTTTTACTTTTTCGCGATTTTCTCAAAAATGGCTTTGACGATTTTCTTGAAACTTCCTATATAAACTAAACATACAACGATCTATAACTTTTATTTAAGGCGTTTCTCTGGGAAAATTCATTTAAAGACACTTTTATAGGAGAGGTGGGGGTTATGTTTTTCTCTAAAGTGCTATCATAGTTGATTATACAATTTTCTATCATTCATATAAAATTAATTAGAAATAAATGGATGGCCAAAATTCATAGTTTCAAGGAAATTAGTTAACCGGAAGTGCGCTTTTACTGAACGGCTTTTTTCAGTTTTCGTCGTATTTTTTTTTTTTTTTTTGTTAGACGGGACAAAATAATCAATGCCTACCACTGTTTCCGCTTGTCTTTGAATAAAGTAAAGGCACCGCCATTGTCAAAAAATATTTCAATTAGTTTTCGAATTTTGTGTTAAAATCAGCGAATTTTGTGTTGTTTTTTTTTTTTGTAATTTTAATTACATAAACTTATTTTTTAACGTGTACAATGGCAGAGAAATCGGGGACGAAAACAAAACCATTATTTTATCGTTTGACACGAAATTCTTTTAACACGCAAAAAATATTTCGGTCCCCTCAGTTTGGTGTTAAACATTTTTCATTGTATTGTGATCGTATTCAATTTTTTAAAATTTAATTTTTTTTACCGGAAATACATGGTTTTACCGAACAAAATGTGTTTAGCTAATCATGTGTATATGTCTATGTGTGAACGCATTAGACACGAAAGTGTTCGACAAATTCCATCAATCGGATATGCGGCTTTTCTGAATTTTTTTTTTTTTATTATTCTTCGAAATTTTCTTAAAAATATTACTGTTGTTTAAATAATTTCTCTAGGAAAATTGATTTTTTTCTTTTTGGAGATTCTAGGAGACAGCCAATGATAAACTTTCTTCTAAATTCCACATTAGTAGAATATATGGTTCCGGTTCCTTCACATCTGTTACATATTGACGCATATTAGTAGATTCCAAATTAGAAGAAAAACATTGTTTAAGTAGGTGTAAGTCTTTTTTGGAAATTTTTAGTTTTAATTTAAGGCACGTCAACATCGATGGTCATTGGCGCCTGGAGCCTTCTCAGTGCAATGCCGGCCTCCGGACAATGTTGTTCTCTCGTTACAAGCAACACTGCCCATCACCAGACAATGAGCTGTAGAGGCTCCTAGGAAGAAAAAATCTAAGGGTAGCACAGGACTCGAACCCGGGTCTTCCGCTTGGGACTCCAGTACGCTGAACTATTTTCTATAAATTTGGATTAATAACTGCACAAAAATATAGATGCATCATTATTACTTGAAATATTTTTCTAAAAAAAAAAAAAAAATTATTTTTGCATATTTTGTGGAATGATTAAAGTTAAATTTCAAAAATGATGTTTGAGTTTTATTCAATGTTATTGGCACTATCTTGTGGACTACAATATAATCACTTCTACTATCTGTTTGAAGAAAAAAAATCTAGTATGAAACACTCACACAACTTTCTCTTACTCCAGTTCTTAAAATTATAATTAGACAAATTTTATAGTTAATGTACCAAATTTAATGAAATTCGTCCAAATCGGGGAAAAAAACTGTTCAGTAAAAGCCACTTCCGGTTTACTAATTTTCTTGAAACTCGGAAATTTGGCCATCTATTTATTTCTAATTAACTTTGTTTAGATGATAGAATTGTATAATAAACTTATGATAGCACTTTAGCGAAAAACATAACCCCTTCCCTCACCTAAAAGTGCCCTTAAATGAATTTTTCCGGAGAAATGTTTGAAATAAAAGTTGTAGCTCTTTGTATGTGTAGTTGATATAACAAGTTAAAAGAAAATCGTCTGAGCCATTTTTGAGAAAATCGCAAAAAAGTAATAAAAAAACTAGTAAAGTGGTACTTCCGGTTGAAGAATGTTGACAGATAACGTACTGTCAGATCCCATTGTGATATCTAAACAGAATATCAAGTTTCAACTTTCTACAGTTTTTCGTTTTTGAGCTATGCTGTTCACATTCATACACACACAGACGCACACACATACAGACCATTTGGTAAAAATCACTTTTTTGGACTGAGGGGAACTCAAAACGGATATTTCCGGTGAAAACGCGATATCGAAAATTTAACACGATTATAATACTTCCTCTCTTACTAGGAGTAAGTGAAAGTAAAAAATTGTAATTTTTTGTAATTGTATTTAATTACATGCAATAAAAGAAAGTTGTTTGAATGTATCTACCAGAAATTTTTTTTCGTATAATTAAATGACAGTCAGTACACTATTAACTAGATCCTTCTATACTACTATGTATATATGTTACAGTCAACCAATCTTAACGCTTGTTCACCTTGAAACCATGAGAACAGATGTGTAGTTTAAAACTATATCTAAATACTTTTATCTTTTCTTTTTTCTCTTCTTCAGATTAATGTCATAATTTAAAATATTTGCTATAGGTCATACTAAAGAAGAAACCGCAATAGATAATTATTTTATATAGGTATTTAATCTTCTATCTTGCCGTTTCTTTTTTTTTTTTTCAGGATCTTACCATTCTAATTGACCTTTCTAAGATCCTCTTTCATGCGAACCTCAATGGTAACTTTTTTCTTGCTGACTTCATTCCAGCTAATCTTTCTGGCTTTTCTACTTCCATATGTGTCAATCCATTTATATTCATTTATAAAGTATTAATTTCCTCTTACTGTGACCGGAAGTGTTGCATTCATGTCAGATTTCCGAAATTTAATTTTCACCCGGCTTATCACTTTTAAATGAAACATTTTTCTAGGAAAAATTCATTTTAGAGTTTTGTCTCTGAGGAAGGTATGACGTTAGGAATTCCGTTAAATTTCCATTAAATTATAAACTTAGATAATTACACCTAAAAAAATTAATAAGAATTAAATTTTGATGCTACATTTCTTATTACTTTCTCTTACACTATGGTAAGAGGATCCAGTTTTCACCGGAAATATCCGTTTTCAGTTCCCCAGGGTCCAAAAAAGTGGTTTTTAGCAAATGGTCTGTATATATATGTATATATATGAACAGCACAGCTCAAAAATGAAAAACCGTAGAAAGTTAAAAACTTGTTATTCCCGTTTAGGTATCACCATGGGATTTGACAGTACCTTATCTGTCAAAATTCCTCAACCGGAAGTACTACTTTACTAGTTTTTTTTTTTGTTTTTTTTTACTTTTTTGCATTTTTCTCAAAAATGGCTCCGACGACTTTCTTCAAACTTGTTAACGAGCTACAACTTTTATTTGAAACGGAAATTCATTTAAGGGCACTTACGGGGGAGGGGTGGGGTTAGGTTTTCATCTAAAGTGCTACTTCAGTTTATTAGACAATTCTGTCATCTAAATAATGTTAATAAGAATTGAATATGTTGTTGAAATTCCGAGTTTGAAAAATAAATCGGCTAACCGGAAGTGCGTTTACTTTATCACTTTACTAAATGATTTTTTTTTTATTTTTTCGCGATTTTCTCAAAAATGGCACCGACAATTTTCTTCAAATTCCGTATATAAACTAAACATACAAAGATCCACAACTTTTATTTAAAACATTTCTCTTGAAAAATTCATTTAAGGGCACTTTTAGCAGAGGGATGGGGTTATGTTTTTCTCTAAACTGCTATCATAGTTGATTATACAATTCTATCAACTAAACAAAATTAATTAGAAATAAATAGATTGCTAAATTACCGAGTTTCAAGAAAATTAGTAAACCGGAAGTGCCCCTTTTACTGAACAGTTTTTGACGAATTTCATTATATTTGATATACTAACAATAAAATTTGTCAATTAAAATTTTGAAAACTGGAGTAAGAGAAAGTTGTGTGAGTGTTTCACACCAGATTATTTTTTAACTGGATGGGCGACTTTATTGAACGGTTTTTTTTTTTGTTTTTTTTTTAACGTAGAATACGTTTTTTCAGAGGCCACCTTGTTTGTTTAAAAACCTGAACGAAAAATGCGAACGTTTTCTAATAATAAGAAAGTATTTTAGTCCAGCAATAAATACTCTGAAGACTTAACTACTTGATTTACTACTTTTTTTTTAATTAATTAAGGCGCCCGGTCCCGTACAGTGTTCTATCGTTACAGACAATACTACCTATCACCGGGGACAGTAAACTCTTGAGGCTCCTAGAAAGAAAAAATCTAAGGGTAGCACAGCTGGATGCGTACCCGCGATCTCCGCGTTGCTAGTCCAGCGTGCTACCATTGAGCTAATCCCCTTCCCTCATATGTTGGTACGTAATCTTGAAGTATAGCAATGTACAAATTTCATCACCTTATAAATACTAATTATACGACTACCATACTATATATTGTATTATTTTATAACTTTCTCTTATATATAATTACTATTTATTATAAAAATAAATAATTAAATTATTGATTTAGCTTGAAATAAAATAAACTACAAAATAACTTGAGATATCTGAATTACGATACTAGCGCATTCTGTCTACATTAAACATAGATATTTTTTTTTTTCAATTTATTGTATCAAACATAAAAAAACATTTGCAAGAAACGAACAATTATTAGTTTGTAAAGACTGTGTCAGTTATTTTCTCAGTTATCATCGTCCCATTTCAAGCAGTACATATTACCGGTTGTAAATCAGATTTTCAAAAAAAGAAATATGTCCTTAATTCAAGTGTCTATATTACCGTTTCAATTTACACCAATCAATTTTCAAATACTATGTCAAAAAAAAAACAACGAAAAAACGTATTCTACACATGATGACAATGGATATGACTGACAGACGCCGTTTGAAGTTTTTTTTTTAATGTTTTGTTGGAGTCAAGCAGGTTTTTGTCCTTGACACATTATTATTATAGACGTATTATTTCTACTTACATTTTTTTTCCCCTGATAAAATTAATTTCAGGATGATTCTGCGGTGAACTGAAAGGGCCATTCCTCAAAACTGTCGGTTTTTATAGTTTTGGTTTGCCTAACCTATATAATATTAGAAAATCTGGTGTGAATCACTCACACAACTTTCTCTTACTCCAGTTCTCAAAATAATATATAATTGACAAATTTTATAGTTACTTTACTAAATTTAATGAAATTCGTCGAAAACTGATTAAAAAAGAAACTGTTCAGTAAAAGCGCACTTCCGGTTTACTAATTTTCTTGAAACTCGGAATTTTGGCCATCTATTTATTTCTAATTAATTTTGTTTGGATGATAGAATTGTATTGCTCTTTAGAGGAAAACATAACCCTATCCCTCCCCTATAAGTGCCTTTAAATGAATTTTCCCAGAGAAATATTTAAGATAAAAGTTGTAGATCTTTGTATGCGTAGTTTTTATAGGAAGTTTCAAGAAAATCGTCGGAGCCATTTTTTGAGTAAATCGCGAAAAAGTGAAAAAAAAAAATCATTAAGTAAAGTGGTAAAGTAAACGCACTTCCGGTCATCCGATTTTTTTCAAACTCGGAATTTCTACAACATATTTACTTCTAATTAATATTATTTAGATGACAGAATTGTCTAATAAAACTGAAATAGCACTTTAGAAGAAGCCGTAACCCCACTGCTCACCCAAAAGTGCCCTTAAATCAAAATCAAAATCCGTTACAAACAAAAATCCACGAACCTTTATCCTCTCACTGCAACCTTTTCGTTCGTCGACTCACATCCCGAACACTTTCTGAGAATCTTCCCAGATGTTTGCGGCGAATGTGGCCTCGTGATCTCTTAATATATGAAAATAACTAAACTCGTAAGGAGTGTCCACCACCGGGTGGGTGGCTTCTCTACTTCTTTTATATTTTGTCTTATTTTATTTATTGTTCTCATCAAATTTACTTATGACAATAAATCTGTCGTTGTAAATATTTTAAAAAAAACTGTAATGTCCTTGCAGTTTTCTTTTCATTATACAATGTTTACCATATCATCTAGTTTATTTCTCTAAAATCCATCCTCTCTTCCTTCTAACATCCATTATACTACTATCAGATCCCAATGGTGATATCTAAATTATCTTTAGGTAATACCTAAACGGAATGTCCAAGTTTGAACTTACTGCAATTTGTTTTTGGTTTTAAGCTATATGCTGTCCCTTAAACTTGTCTTAAAAGATAAATAATGTTGATCATTACTTTTTTATTTTTTAAATCTTTCATTAACATGTGTGCCATTCACTCGTCTTAATTATTCTATTAATTATTGAAACAAAAAATTCCAATAATTACACAGAAACTTAATGATAGACAAATAAATTCTTTTTTATTCTAGAGACACTTTTTAAATCTTTTTGTGAAACGACATAAATTATTTCAATCATAAAATATAAATTTAACATTGAATAGATAGTAATTTTGACATATTTATTATTGAAGGTAAAAACTATGTTTACATCAATGTTAAATTGTCAACAATGAATTATTAATGATCAACCTTTTGAAATATGCATTACAAGGGGGAAATCCAAAAAAAAAATATATATATATTCAATAATAATAATAATGTTCTATCTTTATTATTTTGCTTTGTATTATTTGTTAAAATTTGAAAATAATAAATTTATTTTTACCTTAGTTATAAATTGCTTTATTTATTCTTTTTTTTAAAAAAAAATCAACAACAATAATTATTTATATATGATAAGAGAGGAAGGAACCACTTCTAAACTATTGAGTTCAAATTTACCCACAAGATAATGTGTGCAAATAAACAAGGGGTTGTAAAAAGTACTTAATCTCCCGGAGGAAGTGTTGTGATTGTGTCATTGATGACACTTTTAAAAGGAAATACATGAAAAGAACTTTGAACTTGAAAAGAAAAAAAAAAATGTTTGAAGCGAATGGCCTGTGTATATATGTACGTACGTATGTGTGTTTATGAACAAAATGTCTTAAAAATGAAAAGTCAAAGGTAGCACACAAACTAGTTACCAATATCGCAAAATCCATCAACCGGAAATTTGGAAAAACTTTTCTTGAATATTTTTTTTTTCTTCAGTTTTTCGTGATTTTCTCAATAATGGCTTCAACAGATTTTCTTTATATTTCATATACGCTAATCTACATACATAAATGCCTATTACTTTTATTATTGAAACATTTTTCCCCGGGAAAAATTGATTTTCGGAGGGGTTATAGGTTTCCAAATTTACTAAAAATACCGAATAGGTTTTTGTGTTTTTTTTTTTTTTTTTGGAATATTTTCTCGATAATGGTTACAAGGATTTTCTTTTTTTAACTTGGAATGCTATTTTTCTTAAAAAAATTTGATTTTACTGGAGTATTTGGGGGGGGGATGTCAGTTAGTTTTAAAATTAAGTTTGCACAAGCTCTCCGAACTTTTGCACATAGAGTGCTCCACATAAGGTCGGTCGCTCAGTTATACAATTAAAAATCACCTACCATCACTTTTATGGCCAGCCCAATTAAATATTGTAACATTGCACAATTTTTTAAAAGAATATTTTTTTTTATTAAATTGTATTAATTTAAGTAAGAGAAAGTAATATCTATGAGTGATAATACCAGATTTTTTTTTTTTATAACTTAACTAGGATCTAATATTTATTTATTTATTTAAATACTCTGTTTTTGTCTTTAAGGATTACAGAGGAAGTTGGTAAACAGTACATAGATATATGAAATTGTGTAAACAAAAACGAAAACACACTGTAAAAATAATAATAATTAAAAAAAAAAGTACAAAAAAAAGTAATAATACAGACCAGATTAGAAAAAGATACGAATAAATATGGCGTGAAAAAAAAAAAATTGTACGATAATATTCCAATAAATATAATAGACAAAATAAATTAGGCCAGTACATAACTAAAATTAAATGTTTTGACTGCAGTATTAATAGTAGTGGGGCGTGAGTTGGTGTAGTGGTTATGAGTATGGACTTGTAAGTGGGAGGTCGCCAGTTCGAGTCCCGCATATAACTTGCTAAATTTTATATTGATTTCAAAAATATTAATAGTAAAGTAAGTGCTTCCGTCCCCGGTTAGACGTTAAGCCCGCCTGAAAAATTAATAGTTTTAAACACAATTAAGAAGAGAAATAAGCAGTAAAAATACTAAACAAAAAAATTTCTATTTACAAATTATGGCATTTAATATATCTTCTATAAATATTAAAATACGTTGTATTTATTTATTGCTTTTAAAGGATACACCTTCACACGTAATTCGTAATATTAAGTACGGAAAAAATAAATGGAAAAGTCAGTCAGTCCACTTTCACATTTGAAAATATATATTTTTTTTTTTTTAAATAATTAATCCACTCGAAGTTCTATCTTTTTCATATAATTTAGAAGCCCTAGAAAAACAAAACTCATAATCATTTAGTAAAATTAAGCAACACTATATTGTCTTGATGAAACCAAGTTATGGAAAAACAAAAAAACATTTCTATCCTTCTTGAAACAGCAATTTTCTCTTAAGATAAGCTAAAAAAAAAACTTGAAAAGTCAATTATATACCAGTATCCGAGTTCTAGTTTTAAAACATCGTGTACAAGTCAAGGGCAAATTTAATTGAAAAATTAAATTATTAAATGTTGTGTTTTTCCAAATAGATCCAGAAAAAATCTTAATTATTTCTCAATTCAAATTTGATTCTAGAGTTTATATTATAATATATTCTAGTTAAAAAAAAAATTATATTAATTAACTTTTATTATTTTGATTATTATTAAAAATTTGGTATACTGATAAATGATAAATTAGTCTTAATTGGAAGAATACTAAATTAATTAGAAACTAGAGCAATTTTTATTTGGAAATTTTACTTTTTATTAATGTAAAAACATCGTAATACACCTATGAATTCGTTGGTATGTAGTTCAGCAATTAAATGGTATTATTGCATAATGATTGTATTTTTTTTTTTTTTTGGAAAGTTATACTAAAATGGGGTCAACAAAACATTCATTTACCATAAATATGCAAAAAGAACTGAATATTTATAATGATAACAATATATATTTGTGAAGGAAAGGGAATAGCTAAGTAGTTAGCGTACTGGATCCCACGCGGAGGACCCAGGATCAAGTCCAGCTGTGGCTACCCTTCGCTTACAAATTAAAAAAACAATGGCGTTAGAACCATTTACTACTACATACATTTTACTTTCTCTTACTACCAGTAAGAGGAAATATTGTAATCGTGTCAAATTTTCGATATCGAGTATTCACCGGAAATATCCGTTTTGAGATCCCCTAAAAAGTCCAAAAAAGTGGTTTTTAGAAAATGGTCTGTGTGTGTTTTTATGTGAACAGCATAGCTCAAAAACGAAAAACAGTAGAAAGTTGAAACTTGATATTACGTTTAGGTATCATCATGGGATCTGATGGTGCGTTATCTGTCAATATTCCTCAACCGGAAATACCACTTTACTAATTAGTTTTTTTAAGTTTTTGCGATTTTCTCAAAAATGGCTCCGTTGATTTTCTCTAAACTAGGTATATCAACTACACATACAAAGAGCTACAACTTTTATTTGAAACATTTCTCCGTGAAAGTTCATTTAAGGGCACTTCTGGGGGGGGAGGGGTTAGGTTTCTATCTAAAGTGCTATTTCAGTTTATTAGACAATTCTGTCATCTAAATAATGTTAATTAGAATTGAATATGTTGTTGACATTCACAGTTTGAAAATAAATCGGATAACCGGAAGTGCGTTTACTTTACCACTTACTAAATGATTTTTTTTTCACTTTTTCTCGATTTTCTCAAAAATGTCTCCGACGATTTTCTTGAAACTAAACATGCAAAGATCTACATCTTTTATTTAAAATATTTCTCTGGAAAAATTCATTTAAGGGCACTTTTTGGGGAGGGTAGGGGTTACAGCTTCCTCTAAAGTGCTATGATACATAGTTGATTATACAATTCTATCATCCAAACAGAATTAATTAGAAATAAATAGATGGCCAAAATTCCAAGTTTTAAGAAAATTGGTAAACCGGAAGTGCGCTTTTACTGAACACCTTTTTCAGTTTTCGACGAATTACGTTATATTTGGTACACATACTATAACATTTGTCAATTATAATTTTGAGAACAGGAGTAAGAGAAAGTTGTGTGAGTGTTTCACACCAGATTTTTTCTTTACAAAAATTATAACTTCTACATAAAAAAAAATTCATTTAAGGGCATTTTTGGGGGAAGGGTGGGGTTAGGCTTTCTTCTAAAATGCTATTTCAGTTTTCTATACAATTCGATCATCTAAATAATATTAATTAGAATTAAATATATTGTTGAAATTCTGAGTTTGAAGAAAATATCAGATGATTGTAAAGGCGCTTTTACTGAAAATGATTTTCCAGTTTTCTCCTATTTTCTCTGGCACGACTCCAACTATTTTCTTTACACTAGGAATGTGAACTACACATATAAAAAGCTACAACTTTTATTTGAAACATTTCTTCTGGTAAAAATCATTTGGGGGACTTTTGGTGGAGGGATGGGGTTATGTTTTCCTTTAAAGTGCTATCATAGTTGATTATACAATTCTACCATCTAGACAAAATTAATTATAAATAAATAGATTGTCAAAATACCGAGTTTCATGAAAATAAAGTAAACCGGAAATGCGTTTTTTATTGAACAGTTTTTTGTTTTTTTTCACTTTTCGCTATTTTCTCCATAATAACATCGACAAATTTTTATTAAATTTGGTGTACTAACTATAAAAATTTGTCAATCACAGTTTTGAAAACTGGAGTAAGAGAAAGTTGTGTGAGTATATCACACCAGATTTTTGTTTTTTTGCACTTCTAATATGATTTAAAAATATTTAGATTTCCGATTCTTTGTTTTTTGGTTTCCAAAAAAATTGTAGCCCTCAGATGTAATAACTACTAAACAATAAAAAGTAGTAAATACTGATGCTGGCCTTCATTCTGTCTCAACTATCTCGTAGTTTCGTCTTAACTCGGTGTGGAATACTGGCGGATATACATTCCTAATTTGGATTTTTTTTCTTCTCGGTACAAAGAAATATCAGCTCACTCATTTGAATGTTGATGCTTGACTGATAATATCCATTTACTTCATTAGTTGAGCTTAGCTAAAAGATATATTTAACTACATAGCTCTAATTAAGTATCTTTTCCCAATTTTTATTATATTGTACCGCAGCCACTGGTGCCATCTAGGAGAGAAAGTAGGTACCTCAAGTTCTCCTAGGGGCCTCTAGGAAGCGCTGGCGGCGCGCTCTAGCTCTTTTTAGAAGAATCGAAAAGATTCTAGACCCTTCTCCACCGGTATAAATAGTGGGACCACAGTCAGTCTAGGGAAGTATTCTTGTTACAAATTAAGTATGTACGCTTGTGTAAAGCGTGTATAAAAAGTGAACAAAGTGAACTTTTGTAGTTTAAACACTGAATTAATTATTATTAAGTGTTGTATTTATAATTTATTGTGTAAAACAATAAATTGGTGTTTTTCTTATTGAAGTTTTAGAGTATTTTATCTATACGAACCCACTTAAAAATGGTTGCAGTGGCTAGTTTAGGAGGAAAAACGTTACAATATAAATAAAAAAACTTTTAAGAGGATTCATATCATTACTTTTCTATAAATTCTTTAGGACTTGTATTCTTTTATTTTTCTTCTATTTGGATTTTGAACATTGAGCATAATTAGCGAGGTACATCCTCATTTATGCATATAGTGGCGCAATGCAGGTAAACGACGGTCTTGAAAGTTAAAATAGCCAAATTTATATATATATATTGTAATTTAAGGCGCGTCAATATCTACGGTCATTGGCGCCCGGAGCTTTCTCAGTGCACTGCCGGCCTCCGAACAGTGTTCTCTCGTTGCAGACAATACTGTCCATTACCGGTCAGTGAGCTGTATATGCTCCTAGGAAGAAAAAATCCAGCCACCGCTGGACTCGAACCCGGATCCTCCGCGTGGGAGTCCAGTACCTACCTAACCACTTTTAGCTATTCCCTTCCCGTCCAAATATACGAGGGGTGTAAATTAAGTAATGAGACTGATTTTTTATCTGTTTTTTATTCAAATAAAATTACAATTCAACATTGTCCCCTTCAAAGTAACTACCTTGGGAAGCCACAAAACGCTGAAGACGATTCTTTAATTGGTCATAGCATTGCTGGAACTCGGATACTGGAATAAACTTCAGTTGGTCGGTTACGGCTGTTTGAATATTTTCCAATGTTCCAAAATGACGTCCCTTGAGGTGATTTTTCAATTTGGAGAACAAAAAAAAGTCACATGGACTCAAGTCGGGTGAATAAGGAGGCTGAGGAGCCACAGGAATGTTATTACTGGCCAAATACTCATTAATAGAAATCGCGGTGTGACACGGAGCATTGTCGTGATGCAACACCCACTTGTTTTTGATGTTTGGTCTCACACGCATGACTCTTTTTCGAAGTCTCTCTAGAACTTCTCGGTAAAAATGTTGGTTTACCATTTGGCATTGAGGCATAAATTCTTTGTGAACGATTCCTTGGCTATCAAAAAAGCAAATCAGCATGCATTTGATTTTTGACTTGCTCATTCTTGCTTTTTTTGGCCTTGGAGAGGTTGAAGTGTGCCACTGCATGCTCTGACGCTTAGTTTCTGGGTCATACTCAAACACCCAAGACTCGTCGCCTGTAATAACACGTTCCAAAAAATTGGGATCGTTTTCAATTGCTCCCAAAAAATCAAGGCTCCTTTCCTTTCTGATGTCTTTTTTCTCTTGTGAAAGATTTTTCGGAACCATTTTTGCACAAATTTTTCTCATCCCCAATTCATTAGTCAAAATTTGATGAACGTTGTGTGAGTCAAATTCAACTCTTCGCCGATCATTCGGACTGTCAAACGACGATCTGAACGCACGAGATCGCGGATTCTGCCAACATTTTCGTCGGTTCTTGAAGATGAAGGTCTTCCGCTGCGAGGCTCGTCTTCAATTGATTCCCTTCCTTCTGCAAACGACTTAAACCACCTAAAAACCTGTGCTCTCGACAAAACATTGTCTCCATAGGCCTGGCACAGTTTTTCAAACGTTTTCGTTGCACTGTGCCCAAGTCTGAAGCAAAACCTGATAGCACAACGTTGCTCGTAATTGATGTCACTCATTTTTAAAACGCACTGAAAAAAAACCTTGCTCACAAAAAAAGTCACTACGGACAGTGCAACAACTCTAGCATTTTCAAATTTGCACTGGACGTGTATCAGATGTTTACTTGCCCTACCACGCATGCGCCGCGTCTCCAGTGTTGCCAGATCGAACACTAGAAAATCAGTCTCTTAATTTACACACCTCGTATATTGTTATCATTATAAATATTCAATTCTTTTTGCATATTTAAGGCAAATGAATGTTTTGTTGACCCCATTTTTGTATAACTTTCCAAAAAAAAAAAAAAAAATACAATCATTATGCAATAATACACTTAATTGCTGAACTACATACCAACGAATTCATAGGTGTATTACGATGTTTTTACATTAATAAAAAGTAACATTTCCCAATAAAAATTGCTCTAGTTTCTAATTAATTTAGTATTCTTAGGAATTAAGACTAATTTATCATTTATCAGTATACCAAATTTTTAATAATAATCAAAGTATTATTAAAATTATTTAATAATAATTTTTAATAATAGTCAATTAATATAATTTTTTTTTTTTTAACTAGAATATACTCTAATGTAAACTGTAAAATCAAATTTGAATTGAGAAATAATTAAGATCTTTTTCTGGATCTACTTGGAAAAACACACAATATTTAATAATTAAATTTTTTCAATTAAATTTGCCCTTGACTTGTGTACACGATGTTTTAAAAAAATGATTATTTTAAATTGCTATTTGTAAAAAAACCCATCTTAATGTTAATTCTTACATTTAACATTATTAAACCCTTTGCCAGATCCAAATTAAATCCAGCTTAATTAAATTGATTAGTTTAATTTTAATTAATTGCACCTTCAATCAGTTGAAATTTCTGGGTACCCTATTCCATAAATTATCTTCCAATAATGTTTTTAATGTTACCAACTAACAATTTTTTTAAACCGATTTTCATATATCCAAAAACTAAACAACAATGGGGAGGGAAGAGAATAGCTAAGTGGTTAGCGTACTGGACTAGCACGCGGAGGACCCGGGTTCGAATCCAGCTGTGCCTTATATTTTTTTTCTTCCTAGAAGCTCTACAGCTCATTGTCCGGTGATGGGAGAGTGTTGTCTGTAACGAGAGAACATCGTCCGTAGGCCGGCAGTGCACTGAGAAAGCTCCCGGCGCCAATGACCACAGATATAGATGTTGACGTGCCTTAAATTAAAAAAAAAAAAAAAAAATTAACATAATATTAAAGTCAAACTAACGGCATATTTTCAGCCAGACAAAAGTGCGCATTAACAGCTTGCAAGACGTCAATTTCCTTTTTAACGTCAATTCATTGATAACGCAGCTAATTACATTGTCCGCATAGAATAAATAACCTACGTTTAATTTATTGTATCAATGTAATTCATGTGTTTCTCAGTTTTTTTTTTTATTTGTGTCAATTACACATGAATTATATTAATGTTATTTTAAATTGTTTCACCGATTCGTTTATATTCGGCGAACAAATAAAAAAATAAATAAAGATCTAAAAGTCATTTTAATGATAGTCGAAAGTTGATGATAGTCGAAAAAAAAATGATAATTCAAATTATAATTTATTAAAAATACTGTAATACTTTCTCTTACACCTCCCTAGTAAGAGGAAGTATTGTAATCGTGTCAAATTTTTTGATATCGAGTTTTCGCCCGAAATATCCATTTTGAAATTCTCCGTGTCCAAAATATGGTTTTTAGAAAATGATCTGTGTGTGTGTCTGTGAACAACATAGCTCAGAAACGCGAAAACGAAGAAAGTTGAAACTTGATATTCCGTTTAGGTATCACCATGGGATCTGGCAGTACGTTAATTGTCAAAATTTCTCAACCGGAAGTACTACTTTACTAGTTTCTTTTTTTTCTTTTTTACTTTTTTGCGATTTTCTCAAAAATGCCTACAACGATTTTCTTCAAACTTATTATATTAACTATACATACAAAGAGCTACAACTTTTATTTGAAACATTTCTCTGGGAAAATTCATTTATGGGTAACTTTGGGGGGAAGGGGTGGGGTTAGGTTTGCATCTAAAGTAGTATTTCAGTTTATTAGACAATTCTATCATCCAAACACAATTAATTAGAAATAAATAGTTGGCCAAAATTCCGAGTTTTAGGGAAAATTAGTAAATCGGAAGTGTGCTTTCACTGAACAGTTTTTTTTCAGTTTTCGACGAATTTCATTAAATTTAGTGCACTAACTATTAAGTTTGTCAATTACAATTTTGAGAACTGGCGTAAGAGAAAGTTGTGTGAGTGTTTCACTCCAGATTTTTTTTTTTTT
>JAAEAF010010024.1:0-23651 GCA_011037195.1 Triatoma infestans
AAAAAAAAGAAAGACTTTTTACGACTCACGATTTTCTTGATGTATGTGATTTTGTGTAAAGTCAACATAATCTTTTTTTTAAGAAATCTCCTCAATGCTATGGTTTTTCACAACTAAAAATATTATCTTTAATTGCCTCTATCTCTTTTCTTGGCTCGTATCCATGGAGTATTTCTCGTATTCCTTCTATTCATTTAACCTTGAGTCTATCGCATCTTCTCTCCCAAGTGGAGATTTCTTCGGGCCATTCTTCCAAACATTTTTTTTTATGTGACCATGCTAAACGCGAGTTTTTCCCCCCTACTTTTCAATCCATTCTTCAAAACAACTTCATTTCTATGACCAGGATTTTCTCACTTAACAGTTTTTTTTTACAGAGATCTATAAATCTGGATTATTATTTTTTTTTTTTTTTTTGCTAGGGTAGGGATCTGTGCTCTTAGGTTTCTTCCAACGAAAGAACAGTTAAATACAATCTAAAAAATTACAAATTTTAAATGTATTTTGTCAGTTACAAAATTCAAGAAGAAATAAGAGAAAATAGTTTCAAATTTTTCCCCATCAAACTTTTTTATAAAATGCAACTTATTTACAAGAACTTACAGGTTTATGCATAATAAAAAGTAAAAGTTTTACATATTGCACAAAAATCATCTTTCAGTATTATTAATAATGTTGTAATAGTTTAAAGGGTGAAAACAAATTGCATTTTATTGCACTTATATAATTGCCGCCGTCTGTAAAATATTATACAATCTTAGTATATACTATTTTTGTTTGTCAAATTTTTATTCTCTAATCTTTTGAATGTTTGAAAAGTTCATGTTTTAATAATAATGATTATTTTTTTTCATTATTATTATTATTATTATTCATATTAATAAATGAATTTCTTTTCTTTAGAATATTATTTAAATTAAGATAACTGTTACAGATTCCAAGGAAGTTATCCAACATTGAATTCTATCAAGTATGTATTTTTTATATAAAGAAATACTCAGCCAAGCTTCTTTTTTTTTTTTTGGAATGACAATAAATATTATTTTTAGAACACAACATACAGGCATGTGTTCTGAATGTTGAATTTTGAGTGGTTCAACACATCACTAGCCCAAAATTATTGCACCATTATCTTATCTTGCATTTAGTTTAATTTTTTGTTTTATGTATATACGATATATTATTATATCTTTTTTATTGTTTATACATCTATTTGGTTTTTTTTTTGCTTGGCTTCTGATATTTTATATATTTATGCTTTGGTCATGTTTTGTACAACTTTTTTTTTTTTTTTTTTTTACGAATTTATTTTATTCATTATTAGTTTACATGAAGTGTCTGTTATAAGGATTTGAAGATAAAATTACAATTAATTTTGAAATATCTGATTTTTTTTTTACAAAAGTTTTTGTTAATAACTGCGCAATTATTTGATATTAATTTATAATTAAATTATAAATGAATATCTAGATATATAGACGACATCACTCTAAAATCAAATCCACTATAATAAAGAAACTTTTATTTGGGCTCTCCTAACCTGTAGTAACCTACATAAAAAATTGACCCACCTAATTGTTTTTGTCATAAAGTTAACAAAATTCTTCTTTGGTATAGAATAGGAAATATTAATAGCCGAATCAGGCACTGCGTCAATATAGAGAGCAAGCAGGCCTGCCACATGATTTGTGCGCAGTGTTAGAAGAAGGGTCTTCCCATAAACTAAGGCCATTTTGTTTTTTTAAAGAGAATTAATGTTAATTACCAAATTTAGGATTAGGTTTAGGTTAGTTTTCATAAAAAGGGAAGAGGAATATCAAGTACTTTCCCTTCGTATGGATGCAGGTTTTAATGTATTTATTGGTATGAATGTATTTATTGTATAAATGTATTTATTAGCGTGATAGTATTTATTGGTATCTGTATTTATTAACGAATATGTTTTTTATCGGAATGAACGACGGTATGAATGAGTGTAAGTAGTATACATATTTTTAGAATTTAGGTAAAACAATTTTCAGGGGAAGGAAGATTTATAAAAGTACTTCCCCTTAAATGCAAATAGCCTTCGGAAATGAAAATGTATTTTAAAATGGACGAGATGAGCCCATCAGATAAGAGGATTATCACTGATAATGCATACATATATAAAAAAAATAGTGTATTGTAAACAAGAGTCTAGATATAAAATTCAATACAATATAATTCTAAAAGCGAAGGAATATTTATGCGCAAATGCCCAAAATAATTTGATAAAGAGTTGGTACAACCAGTTATTCACACTCCTCCTCTTCGACTGGATCGATGGCCAAGAGGAGATGTGTGGAACCTTGTTCTACACCGGAGGCTCCATCATACCTTGCTGGGCAAGGTAAATGAATTGGATGCTATAAGGTAAAAAAACTACTTGCCATCTCAGACTGCGGAGATTAGTTATTTGAGAAGGGAAAAAAATATTGAGAGGCGCTAATGACCACAGCTGTCGATGCGCCCCCCCCAAAAAAATTACTAATCGAATTGACGCGCCCAGTCTCCCTGTAGCCTAAACTCGATAGAAAAGAGTCCTGCAAACAATATACGCCAAGGGAGCAATGAGCATTGTTGAGTAAACCGTCAATTCAAAGTATCATTTATCAGTCAGTGTATACCTATTCCTAGTGAGAGGAATTATTGCGATTCAGATTTTCAAAATTAAGTTTTCACCGGAAATACATGTTTTGGGTCCCCTGAATACGAAAAAAAAAATGTTTTTAGCGAATCGTCTGTTTGTGTGTGTTGTAACAGAATATCTTTTTAAAAAAACAACGAAATTGAATCACAATAAGCAACTCAAAACTTGGTACTACAATCGCATCAACCCACGAAGATTTTGGGCAAAATCCAACAGTCAATCGGAAATGCAAATTACTGAATGGTTTGTTTAGTATTTTGTGATTTTCTTCAAAACGGTTATAACGATTTTCTGTAAACTTTGAATACTTGCTGCATGGATAGAAACTATTGTTATGAAATTTTTTCTGAAACAATTGATTTTAAGGTTTATTGGTGTTTAGTTAGTTCAAATTTCTGACTATCTGCCCTAACCGAGGTGGGTGCTCGAAATAAGCTAACACTGGCCTGGGTGCTGGGTTCCTTGGCAACAAAAGGGCGGACGCCCTGGCGAAGGAGAGCTCGAAAGGTACCTGCGGGCTGCCCAGGAGCCAGATTCATGCTTCTATCAAGGATTGTATAGAAGAACAGCGTCTGCAGTGGCGGGAGAGAACACTAAGGCAGAGAGGGAGGCTAAATTCTTTGTTAAAAGACATTTACCTAAATTCACCAGGGATCTACTGAGCCATAACCGAAGGGATATGAGGCTAATAGTGGGACTACTATCCGGGCATAGTAAGCTGAATAGACACATGCACCAATTACTACATGCAGAAACGTGTTATGCCGGTTCTGCAAAGCTGAGGAGGAAATCCCGGTACACATCCTTTGTGAGTGTGCCGGCCTGATGAGGATAAGGTTTCTTTAACTGGGGACAATTCCGAAGCCACGAGCTTCATGACGGAACCACTTTTAGCTCTGCTAGGCCTGATTAAGAGGGGGAAGCTGAAGGATGTGCTATAATCCCAGGGGTATACACAATAGACTTCTCAATGCAGGTCGCTGTGGAATGAGACTTTGCCCTCTCCGTTCTTCATTCTAATCTAATCTAGTTCAAATTTAAATATTAACGAATCTATTGGATCAATCTTTATTCATTTAAAGGGCACTTTCTATCGGTAAAAAAATTGCCTTTTTGAAGAACCTTATGTTTCTGTGAAAAGATGTTTACGATGCAAATAGCTATTGCGGCAATTTTCGCTAGAAAAACTGTGTGTCATATCCTCCTGACTTCTGCAATTTCAATTTCGAATTGTCTGTAACTTTTCTTTTTTGAAAGCCCTAAAAGACATCAAAGCTAGAGAAAGTAATAAGAGTACAAATTTCTTATAAATTCCCTGCTCCGTAAAGATTCTGCAATAATGGATAAATGCAATAGAATAATCAATTGTAAAGAGATGTTGTCTAAAAAAAAATATTCCTTTTATTGGTTTATTACCTAATCATCCAAATCTCAAGAAAATTTCCAGAATTTCAAGTCCATTGAATCAATAAATAAGATAGTTCCTTTGTTACAAATAATATTTATTGTTTCACTAAATATTTTTTGTTACGAAATAAATCTAATCAAAATATTTCAATGTGAAATAAAGTTCCACTTCATTTGTGTGAACAGAAATTATTTTAATTTAATTAATATGACCTGATTTTTTTTTTTTTAATTATTTTTTTTTTTAAATAAATATAATTACATTGATAACCTATTAAATTACCAATTTTTTTTTGTTTTTGATTGTTTCATTCATTAAAGTGAAAGGTATTTTCATTTTATTATTATTATTATTATTATTATTTTTATTGAGTGTTTTGATAGCTATCGGTATTATTAAAATGCAACAGGTCTAACTACGACTTAGTTTATGTCACCTGTTGCAAATTGATTGAAACCTAGTTTTCATTTATTAACAATTGAAGTAATGGAATTTCACTTCTAGTAGAAAGTAAAAGATAATAAATTTCACTGCTAATTCCAATTATTGCTAGGCAAAACAGATAATCTAGTTTAAATAGAAAATTTATGGGTTAGTACATGTTTATATAAACACTATCTATAGATCGTTCCTTGAATTAAATTTTCAAAAATGTTTTTTTTTCAGCATTCAAAAACAAGTTCTCCGCTCAATTGCATGATTGTTGACTTCCAACTCCTGCCAAAGCACGACCCTATTTTAGCTAAATTTTTCCTTTTTGCCAAAAATTATATATATATATAAAACATAATAATAATATTAATAATTAGCCTAAAATTAATTTTAAACAAAGGTACAACAATTGACGTGCAGTTCCGTTAGCAAGCGGGAGTTTCGAGTCGGAAGTGCGATTTATACAATAAGTTTTTTCAGTCTTTGCGTTTTTTTTTTTTTTGGCAACAACGTTTCGAACGAATTTCATTAAACTTCGTCATTACTTTTATTTCAAAAATTTTCCCAGGAAAATTGATATTTTTGAAGGTTCTATAGAAGAGCTGACGACCTGAGGCTTTCAAATAGAACTACCAAAAAAGTCATACTTCAAAATATTTTGTCTTATTCTACCAACCGTATAGTACATAGGAAAATAAATTTGCTTCCCTTATGAAATACAAATAAATAAAAATAATCCAATCAATTCGTAGCCGTCCCCCTCGTGATTCTTAATCAGAAAATAAAGTTTAACATTCAATGCGATTCATTCTAAAAATCCGATAAGGAATTTTTTTGGGGGGAAACATTTTAAAGCCTTATCCACCACACACAGGTAGATAAAAATCGCGCAACTTGTGTCTATGAACAAAGTTCTGCGATTTTCGATAGACAGTCGAGAACAATTTGGGTGTTTTGCAACTCTTCATAGACAAAAATCTCATGTCTATAGGTCACCCATTTCAAAGTGGAAAATTTGCGATTTCAATGTTGCGCAACATTACGTAGTCTGGACGTGCCCTATAAACAACAGCAACTACATTTAGGCTGGTGAATGAGTCCGACCAGTCGCCAGTAAAAGGACCATGTCTGCTAACCTGAGAGAAGCTGGGATGGTTTCCCGGAAATTCGTGTGGTGCTTGACGATTTTTTCCCCCAACCATCAGAAGTAAATCTTCAAAATCCTCCCCCCCCCCAGTGCTTTTTACCTTCCCGTCAACCGTGTGAAATTTCAGAAATTCCATGGCATCTTCTAATCTCAATTTATCCAAGAGATTTTATCCCTCTTATAAAAATCTGCCGTGTCCACCAACGTCTTCTTTTTCTCAGAGACATTTTCCGTGGTAGCCTGCTTCATTTTTTGATGATCGACCGGTTTCGGGCGTTCGCCCATCTTCAGGATGCGTTTTTCAGACAGTGTGACAACACAGACTTGCACAGAGCAAACTTAGTTAACACGCTAACTGGTGTTTTTAACTGTATTAAAACTAAACTCTTAAACTAGGTCAAGGGGTATGGTCAGCTGGGTGGGAAAACACGTGTTTGGGTTGTTAAAGGATAAATTCTCCTTACAATGGAAACAACACGTGGGTGTCTAATGTTTAAACTCTGTTGTTGGAGGGAGACTTACTTTACAATTAACTAATCAAAATAAAATATAAAATATATAAAATAAATTAAGAATTAAATTAAATAACGATTTAAACTAACATCATTTACAATTAAGCGATTTTTATAATTAAGTTTTTTATAATTATGTATTCCATTCAACATATCACCTTTTTACACAACATTCACATACATCATCCAAATACGCACACATACTTTTTTTTTTTTAATATATATATAGGTATAACTAGCAGATTTAAAACTAACCTAAAACTAAAATCTGTGTAAGAACTATTTGGTGCATGTATAATGTTTGCACTGGTAATTGCGTTTCTGTTGCTACTGTGTGAAGAGTGTTTTGAATAATGGTTCACTGGCAAATTTTGTCTGTTCGTTTATTAAGTTTTGTGTCTTGTGTTTATATATTTCGAGTTGTTCTATTATGTCAAGTCGTCGTCCTTTGTGGCCAGAATGTATTAGCTTCATCGTGGTCGTGATGTCATCGGGTTTGTCTTCTTCTTTTTCTGCTTTTTTTACTTTCAAAAATAATAACGAAGCGGCTATCAACCCACAAGCAGCAATGTCTCCGACCATTACGAAGAATGGTTCCAATACTAACCCGAGACATTGTATATAGGTGTGGACGTGTAATTAAGTCTACAAATCGTTTTGCATCTTGTTCCTTAACAGTCTATGGATAACAGTCTACCGGCGTGGACTTACCTTAAGAGACTTATTTTTTATTTTTTCTACAAAATTTACTTTTCGGTCTACAAGACAGTTTTTCCTTATTACGGTACGATTATCCCTTTCGTTCAGTTATATTAAACATATTTGGTTTTTGCGATATAACCAAATATATTTAGTTGGAGACCGTTTTACTTTTCTTTTTTTTTATTGTTTCATTTTTAAGAGAAGGGGAGTTAGTGTCCTTGGAGAGCGCATGCGCACAACAGTACCGGCCTTCTTTCAATAAGACTTTCTCTTCAGTGTGTAAAAAGCTCCTTAGTAGCTAAGACCTCCTCCTCTTTGTTAAAATTACATTATTAAACTACAATAGTAATTTTAGTCCGTGGTGTTTTCTTTACGTTACCAAAAAAAGTAATTTTTTTTTTTTTTTAATCATTTTTATTTTTAAAAAAGACATTATTATTAAAGTGTGTTTTATGTGTTCACCCTTGACTAGGTTATATTTTTCATTACTGTTCAATCAGAAATTACTTTTTGGAGCCACCTGGATTATTAATACTTAATTAAACTTTATATTAATAGTATTCTGGTAAGTACTATTTTTAGAATAATTATATTATTATTAATAAATTTATACTTCCCCTTTATTTTAAATTCAAATTATAAATATCACACAATTCTATGCGGGCAGGTTATTGTACAAAAATTTCCTTCCCCGGTTTATCCCCTCTCTTTAAAATTTGAAATTGAAACAAAGTTTTTATCAGTTTGAGAATAAATTTAACGGAAAATTCTTTATTTCATTATTTTTATCGCCTAGATTTGGAACAATCATGTGGATAATGGATTTAAGGGATAAAGTAGGGGCGAAATTTATTCAAACCAATCAAAAGATTCGAATTTTTTTTTTTTTTTTTTTTTAATTTTAATTTGTTTTAAGTTTCATTTTTTTGAATAATAATTTTTAGCTTCCTTTTACTTTTTTAAATGTTAATTATTAAATTGATAAATTATAAACAAGATTTGCTTTCACTTTTTTGTTTGTTTGTTAATTTTTCATTGTTTTTGTACTAGGATATGAGATAATGTTTATATTTTTCAAAAATTTATTTATTATAAAAAAAAACAAAAAAAACAAACATCTAGATTTGATGTTTCCACCCAGAGATGATAACTTTTGCCCTTTAAAAAAAAGGGGAAAAAGATCGCATGGGGCTAATAAATATACTTTATAGATAATGTCCAGCATTTATTAATTTATTTAAAAAAGGAATCATCTACAAAACAAAAATTCATTTCATTGCAGCAAAAGCCCGGCAATTTTGACATCACTGGGTCCATAGTGTTTCAGATTTACATTCCCCAGTTAATTTCTAAATTAAAGTGTTTGATATTTTTCGGTGACGCTAATGAAGTTTTCAACATTTATTTATTGAAGCGGGAGGAAGGGGGAATCTTCGAGAATTTATGTAAACAAATCCGTTATATTTAGTTACTTTTATCTTAAAGCACTCGTATAACCGTGGAAAATTTATAGCGAAATTGTTCCTCCAACTTTTTAAAAAACTGTACTGTAGATCATCTTTTCCATTCATCGACTGGATTTGTTAATTTTTCTCATTTCAAGCATTAGACGTGAAGATAAATAGGAAGAAAAATTGGTACATGACAACCATGATTTTTCACAGTTTTCTTAAAAAAAAAAAAAAAAAAAATGGGTATTTTTATTAAGCGTTTTGTTTTCTTTAACTGTCACCAAATAGTAGAGGCTGCACTTCAACTAATTGGCACTATAAATTCTTGATTTCTAGAAACCAGTATATTGTTGTTTGTCTTTGTGGTAGCTATTATAGGCCCAGGTGTAGCTTTGGATGGCATGGAGTTTTGGTCCCTTCCCGAATAGACGAATGATAATAATAATAATAAGCCCCATAGAACCTCCCATCACTATCACTTTTTCTAGGATATTGTTTCGAATAAAAGTAATAGATTTAAATGTAATAAAGCACGCAGAGGAATCCCCCCACCCCCACCCCCACTCCAAAAAAAACAAACTTTCCCCGATAAAATCAATTTTGGAAATTTAATATAATCACAATATTTCCTCTTAATGCAGAAATTAAATTGAATACCAATGTTAGAGGCAAATTTTGTTTCTATTTCCCAATGTTTAACGAAGTCCTACTTGAAATAATATTAAGCATTTATTGAATACATAAATGGGAAAAAAATAACTACAGTGAGAAGGGGTGCAATAATTAAATTTATATAAATATTATCTTTTTTTTTTTTTTTATTTGACTTCAATGGAAATTATTGAATTTATTGAAAATTAAATTTTAAATCATTTTAGGAATCTTGAATTTTTTTTGTTTTTGTTTTTTTTAATCATTTTGACGAACACTAACGAAGATAATGGACGATTGTAGCCGAGTGTAACAGAGTGGTGTGGATTGTCTGGGGTTGTTTTTTAATCTCCCCACCAAACTTTTTAAACTTTTGTTTTTTTTTAAGTATAAATTAGATGATTGGTTAAATTCGCTGATGATTGTCCTCCCTACTCATATTGAAGTATAATTTTCAAATACTTAGTTTTTTTTTAATGTTTTTATTTGTTTGCTTTAGTAAAGTTTCGGTATTCTAAATAAATAAATATATAAACTTAACATATTAACTATAAATTAAATATATATGTGAACTGAAGGAGAATGTAAAGGTAAACAAGTCAGGCTACATCACCACCTGTTGTGGTGAAATTGAAAGGAGAACCTCTTACCAGTTAGTGAGAGTAACATTTGGAGAACTGGGTAACATTATTTCCTTTGGTGCTTCTTCTAGTACCTCGTGATCCACATTGTTTTATCTATTTCTAAATGTCCCTACATATAATCAGTTTTATTTACCAAATTAGAAATATTTAATTTTCAAACTTTACAAGCTTTAATTGACAAATTGATTTCCCCCTACAATTAATCCCCCCCCCCAGTTGATAAATTTTCATTAAATTTCAAATTTTGCTCATTTATCCTACAATAAATATAGAGGTGGTGGTGGTTATGTGGAGGAGAATGGATCCCATCCAACAACCGGGGGAAGTAGAGAATGATTTACATAGTGGCTGGAATGATTAAAGAATTTATTTTAACGTTTCAGAGCCACCTAACCTAACCTTACGGATCATCAATTTTCTTTAAATTTGGAATTCTATGCTACTAATGTATGATTGTATTATATCGGTGGCAGAACATTCTATTGAAGTGGTACTGTAGAGAAAAGCTTAACGCTACTTACTGTTCCCACAGAACACCTCAAAAAAAAGTGGAATTTCCCTGGGGAAACGTTTCCAATAAAAGTGATAGGTTATTTATGTTTGTAGATAGTATTTACAGTAGGAGATTATTGTACTGCGATCTGAAAGATCTCTATTGTACCGCCCCCGGAACCTTCTCAGTACACTTCCGACCTCCGAACAGTGTTCTCTAGCAACATACAACACTGCCCATCACCGGATAGCGAGCTGTAGAGGTTCCTAGGAAGAGAAAATTCAAGGGCAGCAATGCTGGACTCGAACCCGGGATCTTCGCGTTGCTAATCCAGCACGCTATTTAAGAAAGTGTATCGTATACTGTTCTGACGAAGTGCATGAAGTACTGTGTTAACCCGTGGGATCGCGACATCCCAAGTAACTATATGCAACAGGTGATGGTACTCCTTGCGGGCATTGTAGAAGTTTAAACTAAGTTTTACTGAAAATCATTGGTGATGCCATTTTGGTGAAAAACAGGTGAAATAAGTGACAAGCCATTTATTTAGTAAAAGTCGCATTTCCGGTTGATGAATTTTGCCAGAAACCTTCTTATTTTACATGCGGTAGTAGTAGTAGTAGTAGTAGTAGAAAACGTATTACCAACTTTGAGCTTCCTAAGAATTTTCATTTATGAAATATTTGTTCAAAAACACACACACGCACACACACAGGCAAAGTTCATTCGCTACAAAACATTTTTTCGTAGTTAATAAAGTTGCTAATACAAACAAATATCAATAAAGTTATTTTTTTTTTTTAATCACTATCGGAAGGTAACTTCCGTTTTCATTAAGTACAGAGACGTCTTTAGTATTATCTGATTAAAAAAATTTTTTTTTTTTTAAAACGTAGTTTTTTGTTTTAGGAAAAAAAAACAAAATAAAAGTAAAACGCGAACGTTAAGTGTTATTTATAAATCTCATTCACTTCCATTAAACTTGCTTTTAGGCAAATCTTCCCCCATATTCCATTTTACTCTTTATTAAAAAAAAAAAAAAAAAATTATAAGGAGGCGTTAAAATTTAATACGATACATGTATAACCTTAATTATAACCTTGCTTTCCTTTAAAATGCAATAAACACAAAAACACCTTAAGTTAACACTAAATATATTGCTAGAGAATTCCAGGTTTGGGAAAAAAATTGGTAAAGTACAGTAAAAGAAAGCTATGAAAGGGTTTCGCCTTAATTTTTTTTTTTTTTTTGTAATTGTTAATTAATACTGATTCTGCTGTGGTACTATCAGTTTTTCTTTTCTTTTACTTCCGGTAAGAGATGAAATATTGTGATCGTGTGTCAAAAATGTCGGAATTTTTTTTTTTAATCGAAAATACACGTTTTTTAAGTTTACTGAGTACGAGAAAAAAAATAAGAAGGATTTTAGAGAATGTATGTCTGTGTGTTTCGTGTGTGAACAAAATATTTCAAAAATCTTAGGAAGCTTAAACTTGTATTACTTTAGGTGCAGCTGCCAGTTTTCTGGCATAATATATAAAACAGAAGTGCAATTTTACTAAATGTTTTTTTTTTTGTTTTTTATTTTTGCTGTTCCTGGGAGAACAGTAGCGTTAAACTTTTTCTTTAAAGTACCACTTCAGTATATTATGTGATTGTACTACCTATATAATATTAATGTACACTAGAAGCATTGCTACATGTCCAAAATTTAAAGAAAATCGGTTAACCGGAAGTATGACTTTTTATAGTTTTTGTTTTTTTTTTTTTTAAATTTTCTCGAAAAACGTCTATAACGATTTCCTTAAATCTTGGAATGATATAACTGCAAATGTAGGCTCACAAGGGGTATCTGTGCATGCAGTTACTTGGGGGAGTAGCGACCCCACAAACACAGTACACAAACATAGGTCTTCTCCCTAGTTAATTGGCATAAGCCAAGGGAGAAGGAAAGGATTAGCAACGCGGAGGTCCCAGGTTCGAATTCAGCATGCTGCCCTTAGATTTTCTCTTTATAGGAGCCTCTACAACTCACTGCACAGTGATGAACAGTGTTGTCTGTAACTAGAGAACGCTGCTTGGAGGCCGGCTGTGCAGTGAGAAGGCTCCGGGGGGGCACAATAGATCTTTTAGGTCGCAGTGCGATAATCCGCTACAACAATCTACATCAACAACTGCAAAAGTATAAAAGGATCACTTTTATAAATATGTTCTGTGTATTCAATATTATTGACGCTGTCTTCTGGACTACATTGCAGGGTAAATAAATAAAATTTCAAATTTAATTGAATATAGCCTCAGTTTTATAATCATGTTAGCCCCAGCTAAACATCGTAATAGAAAGATATGTGAGTGTTATATACCACAGATTTTTTTTTTGAAGTTATGATTATTCGTTTTAGAACTATCACATCTAACAACTATAAAACGGATAATGTTTAAGAGGTTTTCCAAAGCTTAATTGATTGTACACTAATTGATATATAAGTTTTCGGAACACTTTCTCATAATATATTCCCCTTCCATTCTGTGTTGTCTAATCGAGTGGAAATCATACAAAATATGAATAGTTTTATAATTGCGTCAGTTATAACAATTCCCGCTCTAATAATCTCTGGCATTGTGGGGGAAAACTATATATATATATATATAGTTTTTATTATGTGAAATTCTTCCATTATAATACTTTTACTTTTTAGATGTTTTTAATTATTTAATTTCTTACTTCATTAAATTCTTTAAATTTATTTATTTTAATTTTTTTTTTTATTAAATTATTTAAATTACATGTATAAAAGTTTTAAAGATATTAAATAAATTATACGATTCACCAAGAGTAATGCACAGTTAAACTTCTGTATAATTGAACAACTAAATGCATGACCAAATTGTAAACATAAAGAGAGTTAATTTATTTCACTTTCTACATATTTATTATTATAAACTAATATAAATTACAAATTTTATTAATTTCACCACATTCCATAGTTTTTATATATATATATTTATAGACAGTTTTCACTGATTTATTACTTTCTTTTACTAATAATAACAAGAGGAATAAGTATGATGATATTGCCAGATTTTCGAAATTGAATTTTCACCGGAAATACACGTTTTGAGGTCCCTTGAGTCCAAAAAAGTGGTTCTGACGAAATAGTTTGAAAATATGTGTATGTATATCACAAAAACGAAAAATCGCAGATTGTTCAAAACTTAATATTCCGTTAAAGTACTACCTAGAGAATATGCGTTTCGTAAAAATCGTTCAACCGGAAATGCCACTTTACTGAAGGTTTTTTTATCTTCAGTATTTTGCAATTTAAAAACTCGAAAACGGCTCCAATGATTTTCTTTAAAGTTTTTTAAATCAACTGAACATACAAAGAGCTACAACTTTTATTTGAAACATTTCTCCGGGAGTATTCATTTAAGGGGACTTTTGGAACAGGGTTAGGTTTCCTTTAAAGTGCTATTTCAGTTTATTGAACAATTCTATCATCTAAATAATATTAATTAGAATTAAATATGTTGTTAAATATGTTATAAGGGGACTTTTGGAACAGGGTTAGGTTTCCTTTAAAGTGCTATTTCAGTTTATTGAACAATTCTATCATCTAAATAATATTAATTAGAATTAAATATGTTAGTGAAAAGTATTTTTCGGTTTCAGAGACATTTTCCTTGGTAGCCTGCTTCATTTTGTGGTCATCGAACGGTTTCGGGCGTTCGCCCATCTTCAGGATGCGTTTGTCAGACAGTGTAATAACATAGACTTGCACAGAGCAAATTCAGTTTATACACTGACTGGTATTTTTAATTGTATTTTAAAACTAAACTCTTAAACTAGGTCAAAGGGAGTTATGGGGTCAGCTGGGTGGGAAAGGAACACATGTTTAGGTTTTTAAAGGGCCAAAGTTTCCTTAAAATGGAAACAACACGTGCGGGTCTAATTTTTAAACTCTGTCTTTGGTGGGAGATTCACTTGACAATTAAATAATCGGAATAACTTCAAATTAAATTAAATAACGATTTCAAGCTAACACAATTTAAAATTAAGTGATTGAAATAATAAAAATTAAATACACATAAGCATATTAAGCATATTTTATAATATTTATAACTATATTTTATATATGCATATATTTACCCAGCTGATATTCACGATGCATATATTCATTCATGATGCATCAATTCACCCAGCTGACCATACCTCCTTTTGACCTAGTTTAAGAGTTTAGTTTTAAAGTACAATTAAAAACACCAGTCAGTGTGTAAACTAAATTTGCTCTGTGCAAGTCTGTGTTGTCACACTGTCTGAAAAACGCATCCTGAAGATGGGCGAATGCTCGAAACCGGTCGATGACCACAAAATGAAGCAGGCTACCACGGAAAATGTCTCTGATGCTTTCCAGCTCGGCGGAACCAACCACCACAACAACAAATCTTACATTCACACTTAAATATTGTACACTTTTTAAAGATGGCTGAATTTGCATGTACAGTGATACTGACACGTCCACAGGATTCAAACACATAAACAAGTAAAATCTTGTATCAAGTAAAATCTTGATGCAAAAACTCTAATATCACAATCAGAAATATTGATATTAACAAGGTTTTTTGGATTAATTGTATAGCACAACACAAATTTAACATTCAAAAATAATATTATAGATAAAATGGGATTCAAATCGTCAGGCCTTAAAATTACAATGAGATCTTTGTATGGCAATGGCCAGAGGAGTTTTTTTTAAAGAAAAAGAATTCTTTATTGCTCTACGTTTCGTGTACCATTGGTGCCCTTCTTCAGGAGCTCTGTAAAATTTATTGGAGAAAAAAATATTGGAGGAAGAATTTATTAGAGGAAGGATATATTATTTTCTCCAATAAATTTTACAGAGCTCCTTGAACCACAACAACGAGGGGGGAAATGTTTCATATAAAAGTAATAGGATTTTATCTGTGCACTTAGCATTTCAAATTTTAACGGAAATCGTTGTAGTCATTTTCGAAAAAATCCTCCCCCCCCCTCCAAATAAAAAAAAACTTATACTGTAAAATCGCACTAACCAATTAACAGATTTTCTTTCAAATCTGAAATTCTATCAACGTTAGAAATTTTTACTTAAAACTACAATTAAATGAAATTCTGTGTTTTGAAATTTTTATTTTATCGTACTTTAGATAATAGCTAACCCTAATGTTCCCCCCAGAAATCCCCTACCCCCAAAAAATCAGGTTTCCCGAAAAATTATTTCAAAGAAAAGTAATTGTTTAATTGTGGCTATAGATTGATTGTATATAAAGTTTAAAGACAATCGTTTAAAGCAGTTTACGAGAAAACCGTGGAATAATTAATAAAAATACATTCAGTAAAGTCGTACTTCCGGTTGATGAATTTCACCGGAAATCGTTGCGGTAGATAGTAAGTAGTATCTAAACGAAAACACCTATATTTATGTTCCCTGCGGTATTTTTTTTTTTTTCGTTTTTGAGTTATTTTTTCCAAACATTTATACAAATAAAGATCATTCGCTAAATATATTTCTTTCATACACAGGAGACTTCAAAATGTGAACTTAATGTTTCATACTTAGTATCTAAAATTTAGAGAAAAATTATGAAACCTTCTTTTGTTGAGATTTACATAAATTAAATAGAACATTAAGGTTGAATTTTCTACTATATTTCGAAATTTTTCACATTCTCACACATTCGCTATAAATCATATTCGTCTTATACGTAACACTGTACACTGGGACAAAGTACACGGTCACACTTACTTCCCTGTTGATATATCAATATGAAAAATTTGACAGGATTTCAAAGCTCACTCTTATAGCGTTTCAGAGAAAGTAAAACCTGAACCCATCATGAACTCCCAGAGATTTCATTTAAAAACCATGATCTTTCAAAAAAAAAAAAATTCGTTCATAAATTTATACATATATATACATGCCTACTTCCTTTAAAGTAAAGCCTTTCACTAACTTTCTATTCAAGTGTTATGTCTTATAAAAAAAAAAAAAAAAGCTTACTTGTAAATATTTCAGTTTAATGTTAATATGATATGGGGTTAAATCAAGATAAGTAAAGTTTACAAAATTTAGGTAGACATATTTATTGTCTTGCTAATTTGTAACTATGATTACCATCGGACGTCCAAATGGAACTACATTAAATCGTGCCATTTGCCAGTGGGAATTTTCTAATTTGTTTATAACTTTTGAAGTACTGAAGGAACCTTAAGCTTAGGCTTTCATATTAATGTGCCAAATTAATTAATTTTTATTGAAGTTCGTTGAACTGGACAAAAAAAAAAACAATTCAACGTATTACAATTTAACATCTTTAGTTTGTTGATAGTATACGAAGTTTAAAGAAAATCCTTTGTAGCTGTTTTCTTTGGAAGAAATCACGGAAAACTAAAGAAAAACAAACTTAGTAAAGTCGCTTTTCCGCTTGATAGATAGTTCCCGGAACCTTTGTGTCAGATGCGATGGGTAGAGGTACTACACCTACTTCCGTTTAGGTAAAACGGAATATTAAATTTGAGCTGCCTGCGGTTTTTGAGATATTTTGTTGAAACACATACTAGGGGAAGGGGTAAAAAGTTCTCGGCCTGACCCATAGATGGCACTGCTACAGCTGAAATTACTGTTCTGTTATATTGGCACACTTGTTGCAAAAGTAAATACCAAATATGAATTTGATCAGACAAATAATTTGTTTTATACGGCTATATAAAGTAAGCGGGTTATATGTTTTTGATAAAATGAATAAACTTGAATACCGTTCCGTCATAACATGCTTCTCGTTTTGGATGGTTTATCGCCAACAGAAATTCATTCAAAGTTGGTGAAAGTGTATAAAGAGCACCTGCATCTTCTTTATCAACAGTAAAAAAAAATGAGAAGCTGAGTTTAAACGTGATCGTACATCTATTGAAGATGTTCCACGTAAAGGTCGGCCAAAAAAATGCAACTACCGAAGAAAATATCGAGAAGATACACAATATAATATGGTTCTAGATGATCGACGATTAAAGGTGAATGAGAAAGCTAAGGCTGTAGGCACCTCAGAAGAAAGTGTATGGCACATTTTACACGAAGAACTCAATATGAGAAAGCTTTGTGTAAGATTGGTACCGCATTTGTTAAATGCTGATCACAAACAAATGAGCAATCGAGTTTCTCAGCAATTTTTGTGCCGTTTAAAGTAGAATTCAACCGATTTTCTGCGCCGATTGGTTGCGATGGATGAAATATGGGCTTCACCTGAATCAAAACAACAGTCCAAACAGGGGGGTAGAAGCCGTGGCTCTGCACTGAAGAAAGCAAAGACAGTTCCATCGGCTGGAAAAATAATGGCTGGGTCAAATAATTAGTGAGGAATACGCACATCTTCTTGAGTAGCTAGATGAAAAAAATTAGAGAAAACAGGCCTGGTTTTGCAAAAAGAAAAATATCCTCTTTCACCAGGACAATGCACACTTTGGCAATCGAAAAATTGATCGATTTGAAGTATGAATTGTTGGAACCATCCTCTTTATTCACAAGATTTGGATCCCTGTGACTTTCACCTTAAACTTTAAGAAATTTGTGCCTGGATGACGTTTTGGGTGAGAAGAGGTGATAGCAGCGGTAAATGGATATTTTGAAGACTATTCTAGAGTCGCACTTCAGGGACGGAATCTAGTTATTGGAGAAACGTTGGACAAAGTGTATTGAACTAAAGGGAGACTACATTGAGAAATAAATGCATTTTTAAAATAAAAAAAAAACACATTTTCAACTTGCGCACGTATACACATACAGACAATTCGCTGAACACATTTTTTTCGTATTCCGGATATACTTAAAAAAGGTATTTCCGGTGAAAACTCGAATTTCCTAAATTTGACCCGATCGCAATATTTCCTTTTACTAGGAGTAAGGGAAAGTAAAATTCAAAAATAAAAACATAAAACAGCTGATAGATAATTTTTTGAAATATGCCAAGTTATGTCATAGAATTGAGTATTTCTGTTATTAAAAAATAAAAGTAGTATACCATCTATCTATTTAAATAAACAAGTAATGTAGGGGCAGGCTGACTATGATTTAAAGAAATATACATGAAATAGTCTGTTGACAGCGATATCTGCAACCTCCCAGCTATTTCTCCCTCTTTTTCAGCCAATAGAAAGGAAGACTGGACAATACACACACATACCCACACACACATACACACAATGTTGGTAAATCTTTCAAACAGTAGGACAATAGTATCTAACTAGTTTCTAACCTATTCCTTTGTCTATAGATACATCTTCATGTCACCTTAAGCAAATTATAGATACCGACCGTCTTTCTATTTTGAATCACACAAAAAAAAAAAATACAAATCTTTTATTTTCTTATTATTTTACTTTTTTTTGTTTTAGTTTTATTGTATTTTCAACTTATTGTCATTTGAATATAAAGAACTATAGTTTCTAAAAGACTCTGAACTTATAAATATTTAAATAGTTTGCTCTTTTTCCCAGTTTTATAGAGGTCTCAGTTTAATTCTTGAATTACAATTATCTCATTCAAGATACTTAGGTTACTTATTTTGCTTTAACCATTTATCAGTCTTCTCTTTTACTAGGAATTATATTACTTTTGGCAGTGATATGGTGAAAGGATTATTCTATCAAGGTGTTTGATTTTTCCATCTGATGAATTTTCCATTCATCAAAGTTTAAATTCTCTTAATTTTTTTTTCTTTTTTACTTAGTTTTATTTTCAAAATTACGCTTGCACCGGAAATACATGTTTTGATGTCCTCTGTGTACGAAATCAATATTTTTAACGAATCCTTTTTTTTTTTTTGTATATGTGTTTATGTGTGTGAAAATCCAACACCGGAAGTCTGACTTTAGTGTTTTCGTGATTTTCTCGAAAACCGGATCTCCAGACGATTTTGTTTAAACTTCCACGAAAAATGTATTCCCTTTTATAAGGAGAAGTTTGAGGATCAGTTCGGGGTAAGGGAGTACAAGGTGCATGGCTTGTGGTTTGGTGCCAGAGGTGTGGTGCCTAAGACAACCTTGGACTTTTTCGACAAGGTAAATATTAGCCTTAAAGACATAGCTCCTTTAGTGGAGAATATTTTAGTTGACTCCCTGGGAATTATTTCCCAGCATATTTACAGATAAATTTAATGTATATACGTATTTAGACTTAGATGCACTTTATGTCATCTATACATATTATGTCTTTTATTTGAGACTGGACATTAGGACATCTTTAAATTTTTCAACTTTTTATGAATAGGTATCATCGCTTTTTGGTATGTCTACGGATTGATGAGTACGCTGTGTGTTGGAGCACCTCAATTTAATTGAGCAGCCTCACTTGATTTTGATTAAGTGTTCTCTCTCTCTATAAAAAACATAAATGGTTATCACTTCTATTAGAAACATTTCTCCCTAACAAAATTTAGGTGGTGGGGGAAGAATATTAAGTTTTTCCTCTAAAGGACTATTTTAGTAGAGCGTATGGTTCTGAGGTAAATTAGAAATATTGCCAGAAGACCAAATTTGTAGAAAATTGGGGTTTGTTCAATGTTATTGGCATTATCTTCTGGGCTACAATGTTATCACTTCAAATGTTACGTGATGATATTAGGTACATTCTTCTTCCTTTGTGCTACTACCCTAATGGAGTCTTGGCCACGTCAAACTCCCAGCTTGATGGTCGAGGGTTTTTCTGTCAGGGCTTTCCTTTGCATACTCTTATTCCATAGACCATTGTTGATGGTTGCCGTCCAAGGCTGTAGAAGGTCATCTTTCCTGCCGAGTACTTATTTCAAAATTGGCAGCAGTGTTGCATATCTTTTTTGAGTTATGACGTTTTATATACACTGCTTTCGTCACTAAGAAATCCACCATCCTTCTGATATGCCATCCTGGTTTGCGGCTGCTTATTCTTCGCACCCGCAACTTATAGACACGCCTGGTATCCTGCGATTGTTTCTGAGAAGAAGACTCAGAGCCAGGACATGAACTTCATCACCACTAATTTATGTTAGGATAACAATTTAAATTAAAAGAGAAAAAATATTGTCAATTTTCTACAATTTTAATTTCATGTTATCTTTACCTAAAAAGGTTGCAGCTAATCTTTTTTTTATCGAATTGATGGAAGATTTTTATCATAATATTATTTCGTTGAAACAATAATAAAAAAGAAATAAAACAATGGCATTATTACAAATAGATATGACACAATGAAGAATATAACATCTGCGGTTAATATTCACGGAGGAATGCTTATAGAGAAGGTCGTTCTGCATCCTCTTCTTCCATAGAAACATCTTTGTTGTTCTTTTCTTCCACTCTTAAGGAAGACAGACCTTCATGGTCATTGACCATTAAGTAAAAAATATCATATTTTTTATTATATTTTGGTAAAATTAATTGTTTAATTAATTCAATAATTTAATTAATCCATTGTTAATAGGGGCAATGTTCTTTAATATTACTAATGGATTTATAAAACAGAATAATTATTGTTTTATATAAATCAACTATAATTGAATGATGGTTATATAGTTGTGGTTTAGTTCTGCATAGCTGGAAAACATCAGAAACTGTTTCCATAATAACTTAGTTCATTTTGTGGTCATCAACCAGTTTCGGGCGTTCGTCTATCATAGGACGTCATGATAAACATTGTGATAACAAAGACTTTGCACAGAGCAAAATCAATTTAATTTAAACATACGTTTTTTAAAAAAAAAAATGAAAACAACACGTGATCCTAGTCAGTTTAAGAAAAAAAAACCCTTCCCTAATACCCACCAGTTTGGTCTTGTTAATAGATCATGACTTTCAAAACAGTGTGTGTGTACAGATTTACGTAAAGAGTGTCATCACAAAGTGATAAGCAGTGTGTGAACTAATTACGTTGGGGTTTCTTCCTGACAAGCATTTCGTTATCATTTAGCATGCCTTCCACTGCAAAAGGGTAATGAGCATGAAATAGCTGAGCGAAACGGAGTAAAATAGTTTTGACCTTCCACTAAAAAGAGTTTTACATAAAAGAGGTATTTGCCTTCCATTGTCAGCGGATTCGGAAACCTGGTAGCGGATTGAGCTAAGCGAGAAATGAGATGGAAGGGGTTGATGCTTCCATTATCAGCGGACTGAATAGTCAGCTAGTTCATCATATCCAGTTGGATTAACTATATAAATACGATAAGTAAATGCTTGCTACTCTATAGTTACAAGAAAAAGAAGCGTAACAAACAAGATTTTGGATGAGCAACCACATTAGAGAGAGACCTGTCAAAGGCGATTTACTACGGATATTCTACGATTTACAAGATGATAATCTCTGTCGCTGGTATTCCATAAACAAGGGTATTGTCGCACTGTTTCAATAAAAAGCTCCATTTTATTCAAATACACTACGATACTGCAGTCACAGAACATGTTCAAGAATGAGCTGAAGAAGATATTCGCAGTGGAAGGCGCACATAAGTAGGGAGGGAGGAAGGGAAGAGCTAGTGGACCCCGTTCAAATCTAGCATTGCACAGCGTGACACAACGGCTCCTTTTTCCTCGCTCAGTCCGCTCCGCTGACTCATCTATTGGTGGAAGCACTTCTATGAGATTTGGCGTTGCGAGTCGAACGGAGTCCGTCCCAAATCCGCTCAACTCTGCGACCACTTTTGTAACTCTTTATACTCGTTCAGTCCGCTCCGCTCACTCTTTTCATAGTGGAAGCACTTACATGAAGATAAACCTTTGCGAGTTGAACGGAGACCGAACGGAGCCCGCTTTGCTCGCAGTGGAAGGCGCCCTTTTATGGCGGAACTTAGTAATAATTCCAAGTTTGGAACAATAAAAAAACAAAAAATGGTCAATTGAAATTGTGATGGTTGCATTAAGGTGAATATTGTGAATGTTTCAAACTAGATTTGTAGTTTCTCCTTTAAAGAGGCTGTAAGAGGAAGTACTGTAGTGAATGGTCTTTATATTTGGGTATATGGGTGCTTGTTTTTATATTTGTATGTGTGGGAATATCATTACAACAGTGGAATACTTCCGGAAGCTGTAACTTAATATTCCTAGTAGGTACTATAGTCGTATCCTACCGTAATTTTTCTGGCAAAACCTCTCCACCTTGAACCGCAACTTTATTGAGTAGTCTGTTTTCTTGATTCCCCCCTCCATTTTCTCGGAAAATGAAAACCAACGATTTGCATTAAATTGTTTACAAATTGATTTTTATAGAAATCTAGGGATAGCTGTAACTTTATAGACTGCTTTGCTCTTATGTGCCATTTTAGTATAATGTACAATGGCTTCTGCCTTAATAATATTTAAAAATATTAGAAATCATTGGTTAGAAATTGAAGTATGAAGAAAATGGGTCAAGCTAAAGAGCGAATTTCTAGAATAGGTATCTTTAGTTTTCCGGAATTTTCTCTAAAATGGCTTGAATTTTTTTTTTTTTTGAAATTCGGAATGGTAACTGCCCAAATTTGAGCCTATCATTTCGATGAATTGGATGAAGTCTGTGCTCATTTGGTTGGCTTTCAGAGGTCCAATAGACAGCTTTGCCAGATATTGCAGTCCATATTCAAGGTAAAAGTTATTCCTAAAAGAATGAATAACTATAATCCTCCTATATTTATAATTATGCTAAGGCCCCTCCCATTCAGCATTTAGAGAAAAAATTTCATTTAGATAGGTTAGACAGACATTTCCATCTTAATTTGTCTTATTTACTTTCAAAATGTCAGTCTATTTAATGTTAATTAATTTAAAACTAAGCAATGAATATGACAGGTCAAACTGTGGAGTAGCAGTCACGTCTAAATCATTACTCAAGGGATGATCCATACGTTCCCACACATGGTCACTTATCTCATTGTATATAACAAATAATAATAATAATAATAAAAAGTACACACAAAGTCCTGTTTCTATTGTTAATTAACGAACTAATGAAGTGTATACTGTGTGGATCTTGCATTATGTTTAACAAGAAATAATGATTAATATTTTTTTTTAAAAAGGCATCAACTTTTATATGACACGATGTTATTTGATTAGACATCATAGTATTTGAAATAATTTGACTAATGGCAGAATAAATATAAATAGGGAATAAGAATATACAGTTGGACTGTAATCTTATCCTTAATTTCATAACTGAAAGTGCTAGAGAATGAGTGCGAACTGACCTTAATTCGTTCAGCTTAACTGCAGCCAGAGAGGTTACCTCATACCATTGGGTAAATACAAAGTAATTGCAATATTATATATTATATATATATATATTTTTAAATGAGCTCAATTAAGTGCCACAAGCAATTCAAGCAATTACATTATCTCTAATGAAGTTCTGGCACTTAGCAGAAAAGTAATTGAACTCTACGGTGAGCTATGTTATGTAAATCTTTTCTAAATGTAATGGAACCAATCGGCAGCAAATTCTCCGCACAAAATCTTGGGCATAATGGTCCATCAGCAACCCATCAAGGCACCACCATCGGGGAC
>JAAEAF010010025.1:0-11387 GCA_011037195.1 Triatoma infestans
CTTCCATCCCCCCTCCTTCTGACATGGCAAACCATTGTAGCCTTCTTTCTCTTATTGTCTCCAAAATATCCTTTTTTACCGCCATTATTTCTCTAAAACGAGAGTTCCTTATCTTTTCTAATCACAAGTTCCTAGCAGATCGACTTTAGAAAATCCATTTCAGTTACCTTCAGCTTATTTTGCTCATTGATACCTATGGTTCATGTTGCTTTTTCTCACTTTCTAGAATGCTTTTGCTGCACAGTATAGTATTGAACTTGCTGATAGCTTGACGAACCTCATTTACTCTTTTCCTTAAGAATCTGAGACGTTATAATTCAAATGTTTTCGTTAATGATATTCTCTACAATGTAATCATTCTCTACCTGCCGCTGAGGTAGGTTGGCACCCCACCCCCACCCCCACCGCATGTATATTTATAGTGTTTTTATCTGTGTGCGTCACAAGTGTATCACTTTCATTTCTGTAGATGATTTAAAACAAGACACTAGTAACTTTTAATTTTCTGTATTATGGTTCTGCGATGTAAAAAGTGTGTATGTTTAAAAATTCTTTCTCCACATCTTCACGACTATCTATATATTAAAGCCTTGATAAAGGCAGAAAACTCTGTCGAAACGTTAGCATAATTGAATGTTTCTTTCTTGACCGATCCTCACCAAATTTCTTCATAATAACATAATTCATAGCATTATGCTAACATTTAACTAACTTTTAAATTAATGAGTGTTTAACTCTCCTATGTCTGCACTCCCTTCTCCAAGTCTGTCTGCATAGTTATTGTGACTTGCCGGTCACACCTGCTATAGAATTTTTATGCAACCTTTTTAATGTAATGTTCAATGTAGTCCATTTTTGTGCATAGATGGAGATCTGAAATTCGGGTATAGCGAGAGGAGGTTGTCACCAGTATTAGAAACATATTTTGGGTTACTTGTAGCGAGGCGATGTTGGATCGACAGGTCAGACTCCAAGAAGGGCAAGCATATAGTAGCAAAGGTCTTATATCACTTTGTAGAGGAGAAGCTTACGAGTATTCTCTGGTGAGAGTTTAGAATCCTAACAAATCATTGGGAATAACGTACGGATAGCTGCTTTGCCCCTATTGACTCTGTCCTTTATATGAGAGGCAAAAGTCAACTTCCTGTTAAGTACTACTCCTGAGATACTTAACAGTAGCATACCAAGGTACAGTCCGTCTCCCAAAGCTGGCATGTCGATGCAGCACCGGCCTGCGTTTCGTAAAGAGAACAGCCGTAGTTTTCTCGAGATTTATTTTAATTTTCCGCTTGTTGCAAAACCTTTAATAACTGATCTCTGAATTAGTATATCAAGTGTTTGGGAAGGGAATAGCTAAGCTGTTAGCGTCCGGGGCTTCCACGCGGAGGACCCGGGTTCGAGTTCAGCTGTGCTGTCCTTAGATTTTTTCTTCCTAGGAACCTCTACAGTTTATTGTCCGGTGTTGGAAAGTGTTGTCTGTAACGAGAGGACACTGTCCGGAGGCCCGCAGTGCACTGAGAAGGCTAAGGGCACCAGTGACCAATGTTGACGCGCCTCAATTTAAAAAAAATGTGTTGCACTTGATAGTATAACACTTATCCATTTCCGATTTTTCCGTTAGTAATGTTATTGTAGAAATAAAAGCATATTTAAGTTTGTATTGACTAAACAAAGCAAATAAATTAACATGTCACTGACATGGATATGAACTACTTGCCGTCCAAGGGCCAACTGATATATAAATATAACACTATTAGGACGAGTAAGAGATCGTCCCCTGAGTGTTTCACACCAGTTTTTTTATATTTAATTTTTATAAAATTTTATAATTTTTTGTTTTTTAATTTCAGGCATTACTTCGTGGAGCTTTGACACAACAAAGTGCAGCAATACTAGTCTGTATGGCCGTGGATCGTTACGCTTGCATGTTACATCCAGGCAAATATCATAAACACTCGACGAAAAAGGTAACCTACCACGTACGTAATTTAAAAACGCAAAAGAAATGCAAATTAGCCTACATTTGTTTGCTTTAAGCGCAAATAATTTTTTGGCCGATACTATTATTATTTTTAATTTTGTTCATTTTCTTTGGCTATTTAAATTTATTTAACAATTTTAACAAAATTAAGAAATATGAATTCATTTTGCACTTTCAAATATTATTGTTAATTTAGATAATTTATTGGTATTTGACAAAATATGCATTTGCGAAGCTTTAAAGCTTTATAATAAAGCATTAGTTTAGTTAATTTGTATATAAACCCTAGCCTGCGTTATTATATTATGAGATTAAACCACGTTTAATTATGTTTAAATTATTGCCTCTTGTTGGGATTTAACTTAAATCATAATTTATAATGTGATCTCTCTTTTAAGGTTAAATATGAACAGAAAAATTATATATTTCATATCAACGCATACCAAGAATTTTTTCCATTTAATTGAATATTTATTTCTTATAATCAATAGTAAAATTACATAATATTGTAAGTATCAATAGGGCTATAATCCTAGATGATACTCTAACCGACTGCGTGAGACTAAAATTTCTTATTAAATATAAATACCCAGCCCAACCTGGACGCATATTTATACTGACGAGTCTGCGTAACATGCAAGGAGAAACTTAGGGGCAGGAGTTTATTCTGCATCATTTCAGCTACAGGAGCCAGTTGGCCGTTTAGCCAGAGAAGTAAAGACCATTCTTTTAGCGCTAAGAGTTGCGTCTCGTGGAGATGAGAAGAACGTAGTTCTGTTCGTCATCTCTTGGGCAGCCATTATTCGGGCAGTCCCGGAATTCGACTAACGACAAATCTGTATAAATATGAGAATACTAGCGGTTAATTAAAGCTATGATTCTGCATGGTGTTAACATGGCTATTCAGTGGAAACATTATAACGACCAGGTCGATAGATTGGCAAAGCTAAGGGCCCAAAAATAACAACCGGATTCACCCCTAAACTAGCTCAGAGCGAAAAATGAAGTGAAAATATGTATTGTTGAACGCCTGAGGGAGGAGCAGTAAAGGAGAGCTGAAGGTAAGAAATGGGCAACGCTGCTAGAGGGTAGCGGTCGAATTCTAGCTGATATGCAAAGAAAGAGGGCTGTGATTTTTTTTTAGGTTGACCACGGGGTCATGATTACTTTAGAGCCACCTATATAGGATCGGTGTTACGACCTCTCCGAAGTGCCCCTTGTGTAGACAAGAAGCCAGGAGATGGATGCTCGGGACTTAGACACTTGTCCTGCACTGCAACATATAAGATTAAGAACAAATGATACTGCCACTTTATACCGGGATCGAGGCGTAAGAGAAAAAGATACAACAAAAAAGCGACCGTAGCAATTGTTAAAATTTTCCGTTCCACTTGATTAAAATTATATTAATATTAATAAATATTTTTCATTCATAATAATAAAATTTTAATTCAATATTGAATGAAAATTTTAATTTTAAAGTTTTTGAAATGAATGTAGAGTGAAATGCATTGAGAAATATGAAATACAGTGGATCTTTTGAATTGTTTAATTCTATTAAATACTGAAACTGGCTAAGTGATATTAGTGGAGCAGTCTGGATTGTAGGAGAAGTTTGGTTAACGCAGTTAAACAAGATTATAAAGTACAACGTTTTCATAAACAAGTTTCGATACTACGTTAAATGTTTCGAGACTAAGTGTTATTTAAGTAGTTAATCCCGCCGAAGCTGAAAAGCGGTGCAGAATATTATTAAATCAATATTAAAAATAAAAAGAAATGTTCTGTTATTAAAGATAAGTGATTTAATATGATAATAAATTTTATTGAGAAAATCTATTAGTCTTTTGGGATAGGACATCCATCATTTAGCAATGACTTACTTTATCTAAGTAAAAGAATAATCTGTATACAAACTTTCTCTAAATTAACAAAAATCAATTTTCTTCAATTCTAGCAATAGATTTACGCAATCTAAGTGTCATACACATAGTGAACTCATACACATTGTGCCTGCGCGGCAGACACCCAAGGCGAGGTGGCGAATGTACGCCAAGAAATTCAATACAAAAAAAAAATGAACAAATGAGATTACATTAAGGAGATGCAAAGAAGAAGTTACGACTTACCTTGACAGTGGTGATGTTGAATGCGCAAGCGGCGAAGCTGAGGTGATAGGTGGATGATCGAGGAAGAGTGAGTGGGGGCAGAGAAGTAAGGAGATAAGGGAGGGGGCGCTTAGAAGAAGAGAGATAAAAGTGTTTGACAGCGGCGTTGATTGCTGCTGTGTAATTGTAATCGGCGAACGGTGGCGCAACTACCTGGGCGCGGAAGGTGGTAGCCTAGGTTGACGATGCGGAATGAAGACGGCGCGAATAAAATGCCAGACAATTCAAAGGCACGTATAACCACTTGCAAGGCGAAATATATAAGTGTTAATCACAGAGATGCGCGTAGAACTCGTCCTAGAAGAAGAATGAATGAGTAGATGAGCGGAAGGCGGAAGTGGCAAAAAATAGACAGGAAACATATGTCATAAGGATGCAGTAACGGAAGGGACAAAAAAAGAGGAGGAAAGTGGTCGGGAAAGAAGGGCTTAGTGGTTCTAGGAAGGTGCGTAATAAGGCACGCACGCACCGACCCAACACATTCTATTGAAGAGTTTCTCCAGATCAATGCATCAAATAAACGTGATAGACTTTATGATGAATGCAAGCAAATTATATTAAATAAATTTATTTTAAAAATATTAGTAAAGGTAAATACTTATAAGTTGGCTGACAAAGTGTAAAAATCCAGGTAAAAGACACCGTTACAAGAGAGGTCGGAGAACTCGGCCACTCTTTGCCTTTTAACCCCTTTTAGAAATCAAATATAAAGGGCAGGTTTTAAGTACGAATAGAAGCATTATTTCATCAGTCGTCTTACAGCATTCAATCAGTATTCATTCGAGAGAGAGAGAGAACACTAGTGCCAGTTATAATAATCGTTGAATATTTGAGCTTAAATCAATCTAGCTAAATATTTGCATATTCATAAGCTTATTGCATTCATTACAATTACATTGTATTTGTTATTTTAAGTGACTATGATTATTAGTAAACATGGGTGACTTTGTCTGTATATCTTAAACATCTCTCTCTTTTAAACATAATTCACAAATAAGCCCTTTCAAAAACGCTTACGCTACAACCCATACTACATATACACCAACACATAACAACATTTATGTGTGTAGACAGTGAACAGAATTTGAAGAAAATCGAAGCCATTTTCGAGTTAATCGCGAGAAACTGAAAAAAAATAACAACCTTTCAGTAAAGTCAGCGTTTCCAGTTTAATAGATGTAATGTTATGGTGAGATGTGTGTATAGGTAGCTTGTGGCGTGAGCGTTTTAGCGAAAAGGGCTTGTATGTTTGCTTGAGATAGAATGTAAGAATAATTAAGAAGTCACCACTGTTTTATAAATAATTATATTATCTCTTAGTAAATTTAAGTATATTACAATATCACACTGTATCTTAATAAAATGATGTTTATCTAGAATAAAGGCAAGTATCTATCATTGGCACTGAGCGATTCCTGAAGTGTTCTGGCTTTCTGAAGTGTTCTGGCTTAGGAAGCAGAATACCTCTGTATGGTTTTAAAGCAGAAGTAAGACTGTTTTTGGAATTGAACTATTTGAAAGCTGATGGCTCTCTCTATTCTTTGGAATTGCTCTCTCTCTCGCGGGGGAATTCTCTTATACAAAAGAGTTACCCTAACGGGATTTTGTGCCTTTGTTTAATGATCCAAATTTACAGTACCTGACAGTAAAATACATTCTTTTTGAAGTTAAATTTACATTATAAAATATTCTAAATTATTTTTAAAAACTATTATTTTTCATTTCGTTCTTCCACTACATAGATTTTGTTCCAAACCTTCCTTTTTTAGATATCATGGTGTTATATATTTAAATGGTATAGCCAAGTTTGTGTGTCCTGCATTTTTGTGATATTTTTCCTTTTTTTTTGGACAAAATTCCAATTAATAATAATCGCATGAAAAGTGCTAGACGTGTGAATTTTTCACATCAGTTTAATTTAAAACAACTTTGTACATTAATGGAATTTAATAAACAAAATATGATTACTAAGTGTTTGTGGTGTTTTACTAGTATTTAACGTTTTTGATTGCTGGCATTGTTTTTTTTCCCCCTCTTTTGTTAATTGCGTCACAGTTCAGATTGTACCATAATAATAACATTCTGTTGAAATGGTAATAAAACAAGCGTTGTACTAATCTCATTTGGTTTTCATTTATCATAGAAAGGTTGCATCACTGGAATTTGTCAAATAATTTCTGTAGATTACAAAAAAAAATTGTACTTTTCCATTGTTGCTTTAATATTTTTTTTTTTTTTTAATTTTTGTTTATATTAATGTAATTACAAATAGAGAGATTAATTTAGTAGTTGAAGATTAATAATACATAAAATAAAAGCAGAAGAACTACAAAAAAAAAAAAAAATCTGCTATGAAAAACTCAACGACTTTTCAGCTCTAACAAAACTCCTCCCAAACGAAATTTTCTCGTAAATGAATTTGCCAACAAAAGTTATATGTCTTTTATGTAAAGTTAACATACGAAGTTCCAATGAATTCTGATGGTGTTTCAGAAAACTGAAAAAAAAAAAAAAAAAACTGGTGTGAAACAACCTCACACAACTTTCTCTCACTCCAGTTCTCAAAATTATAATTGACAAATTTTTTATAGCTAGTGTACCAAATTTAATGAAATTCGTCAAAACTGAAAAAAAAAAAAAACTGTTCAGTAAAACCGTACTTCTGGTTAACTAATTTTCTTGAAACTCGGAATTTTGGCCACCTATTTATTTCTAATTAATTGGATGGTAGAATTGTATAATCAACTATGATAGCACTTTAGAGAAAAAGATAACCCCAACCCCTCCCCTAAAAGTGCCCTTAAAAGAAATTTTCCCAGAGAAATGTTTTAAATAAAAGTTGTACATCTCTGTATGCATAGTTTATTTACGACGTTTCAAGAAAATCATCGGAGCCATGTTTGAGAAAATCGCGAAAAAGTGAAAAAAAAAAAAAAAAAAAAAAAAATCATTTAGTAAAGTGGTAAAGTAAACGCACTTTCGGTCATCAGATTTTCTTTCAAACTCAGAATTTCTACAACATATTTAATTCTAATCAACATTATTTAGATGACAGAATTGTCTAATAAACTGAAATAACATTTTAGAGGAAACCGTAATCCACTTCCCCAAAAGTACCCTTGAATGCATTTTTCTGGAGAAATGTTTCAAATAAATATTCTAGCTCTTTGTATGTGTAGTTGATATAACGAGTTTCAAGAAAATCGTTGGAGCCATTTTTTGAGAAAATTGCAAAAAATTATAAAAAAAAAACAACTAGTAAAGTGGTACTTCCGGTATAGAAATTTTGATGTTTAACTTACTGTCAGATCCCATGCTAATACCTAAACGGAATATCAAGTTTGACCATTCTACGGTTTTTCGTTTTTGAACTATGTTGTTCACATACATATATACACACAGACACACGCACACACAGACCATATGCTAAAAACCACTTTTTTGGACTCAGGGGACCTCAAAACGGATATTTCCGGTGAAAACTCGATATTGAAAATTTGACACGATTGCAATACTTCCTCTTTAGACTAGGGGAGTAAGAGAAAGTAAAAAAACTATTCAGTCAAGTCGTATTTCTAGTCAACAGATTATTTGAAACTCTGAATTTTTTGCAATTTAATTCTTTCTTTTTTTTTATTTTTTTTTTATTCAAAAATTTTGCGATCTCTAAAATAATGTACAGTGAAAAAACTTTTAACACGAAAACTCTTAATATTAAAAAATCGATTAACAAGAAATCATACTACAGTCTCGACAAGATACTTAGTAATTTCATACATTTTTTATTTCTTTTAACACGAAACAAATATAACAAGAAAAGATTCCACTTTTCAAACGAACAAAATATACCTACCTGTTTTCTGAAGTCACATCGTCACGCATATTTTTTGGCTTATTTTTTTTTTTTTTTGTTAGACGGAACAAAATAAACATGGCTGCCACTGTTGCTAGGTTTCCGTTTGTCTTTGAGTAGGTAAAGGCACCACCATTGTCAAAATATTTCAGTTAGTTTTTGAATTCGGTGAATTTTGTATAAAAAAAATCAGCGAATTTTGTGTTTGTTTTTTTACATAAACTTATTTTTTTTACGTGTAAAATGGCAGAGAAATCGGGACGAAAACAAATCGCTATATTATCTGCGAGATGCCGTAGTGATGTTTGATCAATTCCAAAGGAAATCTCGGGGCCACTGGCGATAAAAACGGCGTGGAGGATTAACAGGAATAGTAGCAGAGGCTAGAGACTGTACTAATGGATTAGACAATGAGAGAGAGCGGTATGGGATTTGAGATATTTTGTCTTGGCAAGTTGTTGAACGTAAGGGATGTTGGGATTTTTATAAGGAGTGAAATTTGTGACAGTATAGAGCTGAAGTGTAACTGATAGATTGGTTGATGAATGTTTCGTAGTATGGCACGAGCGGTTTTCAAAAAGTGTATTTTTAAGAATTTATAGAAGAATTTAAGTGACTAAGGTATTACAAATTTAACTATGATTAAAGGTAACCAATAATTTAATGACTAGATATTTACACATAAAATTAGTAGAGAGAGAACACTTTGCCGTATTGAACAAAAGTGTGGCTGCACAACTTTATTGCGCTGCTATGCACACAGCATGCCGATCAGTCCGTAGATATATATTTTGACAGGTGATTGGAAAGTCTTAATCATTAGCCCAAATTGTAGCTGGTGTCCTGAATAAACATGCAAACATAATACACTCAATCCAATCACACTTCCCACCAAAGAGGAAACCGTCATGCAGCCATCAACAAGATAACTGTAATAAAGTCGTCTATCAACGATATAAATGAGAATTTAGAATCCCTAGGGAGTCCAACATAATCGACTCCGCCAAAACCGTCAGGTGGTGTTGACGGTCTATCCCGACCTCGTCAAAAAATTGACCTGTCAACCTCGTATAGTGCCTCGGGATCCAAACCACAGACCGCGGACACGGAATTCTCTCTCACCATACCCATGGCGGAACCTTTCTTTATAGTACGCTATACATGTACTGTATATGCTCCGCTTCTCGTTATCAATTTTCTCAGCCTGGTCATCACTGTTATTCTCAAACCGAATAGTGAGATCTATAATCCAGGCAAGCTTCTTATTCGGATGGAAGGCAACGATGTCGGCATACCTGGTGGAACCATCATCATCAACCGCGTATACCTCCTCAAGGCACGTGTAGCCCTTCTCAGCCATAAGCTCCACGACCCTATGCTTGGCGTTATGGTGGCGGCGCGTCACAGGGAGCATATTGTCCGGGCAGCTACCTAACACATGGGAAGGTGAGAGTACGGGGAGAGTAAATAGATATACGGGGAGAGTAAAGTGTAGAACACTTCTTGAAATAACGCGTTGGTAACTTCTTGACTGTGTGAATAAGTAGATTGCTATATAACTGCATGAATATGACTACATCTGACTAACTATGCATTACGAGGGCTGCTATTTATATTTCTGGCCTTGGTAACACTGATTGTTGCTAGGCACCAGCTGATGTTTCCAGTGCAACCTTCACATTGTTAAACATAACCTCAACCAAAACATTTTGTCATTTCATTGTTGTTAGTGTTAGTGATAGCAGGTTGAAAAAGTGATCTTAGGAGAAAATGGAATTAACTCGTGAACAGTTTCGTGCAATAATTTTTCATAACTTTCGACGTGGCCTGACACGACAACAGTGCACAGATGAACTTAATTCCTTATATGGTAATGAAGCACCTTCTTACAGCACCATTAAAAACTGGTATAACGAATTCAATCGTGGCCGACGATCACTCCAGGACGAATCCCGTGAAGGTCGTCCAACAACGGTTGTTGTGCCAGAAAACGTCGATGCTGTGCATGAGCTAATAAAGCATGATCGTCATGTAATATATCGCGAGATTGAAGCATCTTTAGGCATTAGTATGACAAGCATCAATAAGATTTTGCATGAACATTTGCATGTGAGAAAGGTTTGTTCGCGTTGGATACCGCATAACCTGACAAACGCACAAAAGGATGCTCGTGTTGATTGGTGCAAGAAAATGTTGAAGAAATTCGCTCAAGGTGCGTCAAAAGCAGTATATAATATCTGCACAGGTGACGAATCATGGATATACTCATATGATCCTGAAACAAAACAGCAATCCACTGTATGGGTCTTTCTAGACGAGCCCAACCCAACCAAAGTTGTTCGTGGGAGAAGCACATCAAAGCAAATGGTTGCCTGTTTCTTCGGCATTACCGGTCATGTGGCGACTGTGCCATTAGAGGAACGTAAGACGGTCAATTCGGAATGGTACACCACTATTTGTTTGCCAGAAGTCTTTGAGAAACTTCGGGAAAAGTCAAAGAAAAGACGCATCATTCTGCATCACGACAATGCGAGCTGCCACCGATCGGCTGAAACAATGGAGGTTTTGACAGGGCAAAACATTGAATTGATGGGTCATCCACCGTACAGCCCTGATTTGGCACCTAATGATTTCTTTTTGTTCCCGAACATCAAGAAAAAACTACGTGGACAACGGTTTCCTACTCCTGAAGAAGCAGTTGCTGCATTCAAAACCCATGTTTTAGAAGTACCTAAATCGGAGTGGAAAAAGTGCTTTGAAAATTGGTTCCAACGCATGCAAAAGTGTTGTATTCATCTTCATGGGGAATATTTTGAAAAACAATAAAATCGATTTTGTCTTTAAATGCTTGTGTTTTCATCCTTAGGCCACAAATATAAAGAGCAGCCCTCGTATAGCCTGATATTTATACTAAATTGCCGCATTCCATAGGGGGTGAATTACAATAGAGTTGGCCAAGTGTTTTGTCTTTCACTACCTGTTGAAAACGTCAAAAAAATTCGCCCAAAAAATGATATTTTATCATTTGTGTTAGACAAGAGATTAGCTCAGTGGTTGGTGCACTGGACTCATATGCGGAGGTCCCGCGTTCGAGCCCAGTTGTGCTACCCTTAGATTTTTTTCTTCCTAAGAGCCCCTATAGCTCACTGACGCGCCTTAAACTAAAAAAAAAAAAAAAGTTTATGCTTGTATTTTAGCTCAAATTTCATTTTTAATTTAGTTTAATTTTCCTGACTTGATTAATATCTTACATCTTTCTAATATTTGTGTGTCATATATATATTTTGTAGTTCAGCCAAATCTCTTTTGCCTTTAGAACAAATAAACAAATATTAATTATCAATAATCTTATATTTAATGCAACATAAATGATTTAATAGATTTT
>JAAEAF010010026.1:0-10548 GCA_011037195.1 Triatoma infestans
TTTATTTCTTTTATGGCAACGTAGAAAGTAATAAAATTAACAGTCTAATAAAAAACGTTTAAAATACTTTAAAATAATTTGATTAACAGATAATTATAGTACTAATTACAAATTGTAAACTCTATTAAACTCCTCTATATAAACAGTTTTCATAAAATAAATAAATAGTCAATTTAATTATGGTAATTTTAAAAAAGTGTGTCCTCTTTGCAAAAAGTTTTTACCAACCGCCACTTCATAGGGGGGGAGGGAGAGACCCCTAAAAGAAATCCATTCTCCCGTCATATAACTATGTGCAATGTAAAACAAATACAGATGTCCAACATTATAATTGTCAACAGAGGGATAAAGAAAAAGTTAAATGTATCTCATTCAAAATAACAACACCTGTCACTAAATACTGACTTTACTAAACTATGGCTTCCTAAATATTACCCATAATCCTTAGTTACAAATCTCATCCAGCTGGTTCTTCTAAATTACTGTATATATAACACACACACACACACTGTTTTCAACACACTAAACCTAGTGTCTCCACTAAAATATAATTAATGTTTAACATATAACCTATAACAATATTACGAATTCTAAAAGTCTCACATTTTATATTATTGCTTATAATAATATTATTTTATATGGTGTTAACTTATCAAATTATTGATTCAATAATTTTTAATTATATTGGTTTCTATGTTGTTTAAAAGTAGACACATTTATAATAATAAAAATAAATTACCATATAAACGTGATTATTATGTTTCCTTTTATTACCATGGCAACTAAGTAAATACAGTCTTAGGGACGAAGCAAAACAAAGCAAAGCAAAGCTTCTGTATTGCTCTTATCTCTTCTCTTGTAGAAAATATAATTAAAGAGCAAGTTCAATAAAGAGACTGCTTGTTAAGAGAAATATTAAACTGACAAGAGAGTGAAATGGCATTTCTTGCACATTTAAATTTTAACTGAACAAGAGTTGTAAAAACACTTCTCTCGCATTAAATATTACCCCGTCCTACTGTACAAATGGTTATAATTAAAAATAGGTATAAAACTCACCAGTCTGAATAGAAATAAAACTTTTATTTGGGAACGAACAGTAACATTCTCAAGAACAATTAATAAAAAAATCTGGTGTGAAACACTCACACACAACTTTCTCTTAAACTACAGTTTACAAAATTGTTGAAATTCGTCAATGTTTTTATGAAGAAAAATGGGGAAAAAAAAAAACTGTTCAGTAAAAACGCACTTCCGGTCATCTAATTTTTCTCTAAACACGGAATTTTCAACAACATATTTAATTCGAAATAATATTATTTAGATGATAGAATTGTGTAATAAAATAAAATATCACTTTAGAGGAAAATCTAATCTCCAAAAGTACCCCTTAAATGCATTTTTCCGGGAGAAATGTTGTAGATCTTTGTATGTGTAGTTGATATACCAAGTGTGAAGAAAATCGTCGGAGCTATGTTTGAGAAAATCGCAAAAATTGTGGGGGGGGGGGATCTTTCATTAAAGTGGTACTTCCGGTTGAGGAATTTTTGACAGATAAGTTACTATCGAATCCCATGGTTTACCTAAATGAAATATCAAGTTTGAAATTTCTGCAATTTTGTCATTTTTGAGCTATGCTGTTTACATACACACACACACACAGATCATTTTCTAAAAACCACTGTTTCTTTTTGGATTCAGGTAACCTATCAAAAAACGTGTATTTCCGGTGAAAACACGATATCGAAAATTTGACACGATTACAATATTTTCTCTTACTAGTAGACTTTATTCACTAAACATAATATTTAATGTTTTATATCATTAATGTGAGCTATAACCCCAGAAAACAATCTCCGGTGTGGCAAAAAGCCATCTCACACAACCTTTCTCCCTTATCTCCAGCGTCTCAAAATTATATTGACCCACATTTTATAGTTTTGTGATAACAAATTTAATGTGAAAATTTGTCGGAAAATTGAAAAAGCGACTAGTTCAGGTAAAAGCGCACTTCCGGTTTACTGAATTTCTTCCCAAACCGGGAATTTTGACTAACTATTTATTTCTAATCTCAGGGTCCTTTGGATGATAGGTGTATAATTAAGTATGATACCACTTTAGAGGAAGCTGTAACCCTACCCCTCTCCTTAAAGAACCCTTAAATGAATTTTCCCAGAGAAATGTTTTATATAAAAGTTGTAGATCTTTGAATATTTAGTTCATATGTGTAGTTTCAAGAAAATTGTCGGGGCCATTTTTGAGAAAATAACGAAAAAGTGAAAAAATCATATTTAGTAAAGCGTTAAAACAAAAGCACTTCCGGTTTTCAGAGTTTTCTCAAACTCGGAATTTCAACAACATATTTAATTCTAATTAACATTATTTAAATGACCGAATTGTCGTAATAACTGAAATAGCACTTTAGAGGGTAATCGTACCCCACCCCCCCCGCAGAAGGGCCCCTTTAAATCAATTTTCTAGAAAATGTTCAAATACACAGTTGTATGCTCCGTGTATCGATAGTTGATGTATCTGGAGCCATTTTGGAGTGAGAAAAAATGATGCAATAAAGGTAAAAAAAGTAAACTAGTAAGTCGGTAAATTCCGGTTGAGGAATTTTTGGACACGGGATAACGCCTGTTCGTTGTGGTAGTTTGTCGCATGGTGACGACTAAACGGCCAATATTAGCTTTCGTTTTCTAACGGTTTTTCGTTTGAGCTTGTGTCACATTCACACATAACACACCAACCACACTCACACACACACCACCACTAACACACAGACACTTTGCTAAAACACTTTTTTGGACTCAAGGGACCTCAAACAACGGATAATTTCCAGGTTTGGAAACTCGATCTATCGAAAATTTGACACATGATTACAACTTATCTTACCTCCGGAATAGGAGTAAGAGAAAGTAAAAAACGCTGAAATTTCATTGCATTATTGAAAAAGAATGCATAAGGTAACAATGCAGTACTGCAAGATTCAATGTAAGTCCGCCATTTTGTATTTTTGGCAGCTTATACTAATGAAACAAAATAAAATTGATGTTATAAACACAATTTTCACAAAATTTTATTTCACAAAGATCACATAATTAGTTTAAAGAAAATTCACTTGGACTTGTTTTAGAGAAAATAGAGAAAACTGGAAAATTACTTTTCAGTAAAAACGCCTTTCCGATAATCTGATTTTCTTCGAACTCGGAATTTCAAAAATAGCACTTTAGAGGAAAACCTAACCCTCCTCCCCCCAAAAGTACTCTTTTAAATAAATTTACTAGATCGAAATGTTTCAAATAAATGTTGTAGATCACTGTATATGTAGTTTAAGAAAGTTTGAAAGAAATCGTAGGAGCCGTTTTGGAGAAAATTACAAAAAACTGAAAAAAAAAAAAAAAAAAAAAAAAAATCAGTAATGTGGAACTTCTGGTTGAGAAATTTTGACAGATAACTTACTGTTGGATCCCATGGTGATACATAAACGGAATATCAAGTTACGCAGGATTTCGAGTGGAATTAACTAGCTGCCCGCTGTAAAGGCTGTCCATGGGGCTTGAGATCCCTGGTCTTCCTGAGGACCAATCTCGGGCACTAATAATTTCGGGCATTTGAAAAAAGGCGAGTACTAAAATATTCCTGTTACTAATTTTCGTGCAAGTTTTTAAAACATGTGTTTTTTTTGTTTATATTAAGCTCACTTCTTATCAAACTATAACTGATGATGTCCACATTCAACTCTACCGATCACTTCCTGTGCTTCTCTAGACCTGTTAGCACATGGCCTAGCATTTTTTATATCTCTATGCTGTAACTTCACTGAACAAAATTTGTCTGTAAAGATCGTGTGCGTAACAGTGCAACAGAACTTTACATTTATCCTGTGTAATTTGCAGATTTAAGCGTCTGACCTGTGATCTATCGGATAAGCACCCCAGCCAGGTCGCTTTTAATCAGTCTCGAAGTAGATCTTTCTGAGATCCTCATCTCGTGAGACAGGTTTTTTTTTTTTGGTTTTCTAAGAGGGTTTCTTTTAATCCGGTTTGCCACAAATTTTATCGCGTTTTCTATACAAATTTTATAAAGATGCCTAGAACGGGGACAGTCGCTGTACCAGATAATGGTACGATAAGCAGCAAACACACGACTAATACCCAGAGGATAAAGTGTTTCAAAAATCTGAGAGGCTGACTTGCCTACCCAGTTTTCTTTGTTAATCCCACCATGCTAACAAAAAGTTCATACTGACTAGCATTCAAATCTTTACCAAGAAGATAAAACGTGCAATATCATAAATATTAATATAAATATTTTTTTTGTCTTTAATTTAAGGCGCTTCAACATTTATGGTCATTAGAGCTTGGAGCCTTCTCAGTGCACTGCCGGCCTGCTGACTGTGTTTTCTCGCTACAGACAACACTGTCCATCCGAACAGTGCGCTGTAGAGGCTCCTAGGAAAAAAAAAAAAAATCTAAGGGTAGCACTGAACTCGAACCCGGGGACCTCCGCGTAGGAATCCAACGCGCTAACCATTTAACTAAATCCCACCCCTTATAAATATTTGATTAAAGTTGTAATTGTAATGTTTCTGAAATGAAATTATATTGAAATCCAGCGAAATTTTTGGAATAGTTTTAATTTATTAAAAAATCCTGAATATTGGGAAAGTGATATTTGTGAAGCACGCTCTGGGATTATTGAAGGAGTTCGGCTAAAACAGTTAAACAAGATTACAAAGTACAACCTTTCTATCATGTGTCTTCACTTCCAGATTGGTGTTGGAATGTTCTAAAAGACTAGAAGATCTTTCTTCATTAAAGGAAGATGTGCTTCTGGTCTGGTCCCAGGTTCCAGGGTCATATGGGCAATTTTTTGGGATTTATGAGGATTGGTGGATAGGTTGCCAAATTAGGGGCCTATCTCCTTCATTGGTCCAGAGACTTAGCGTGCTATGGTTCTGGCTGTGTTTCTGGCCCACCATGTTTGTCGGGCTTCAGACGTGGATGACCTCACAGCACTCATCCTTATGGATGAGTGCAGTGGGTTGTCGGCAGTCTAAGATGCTCATTGGGGGTCCGGACGGAGCTTTGAGTAGCGGGATCCGATGTCTTTCACGGACCTCTCTCAGGCATCTGGTTGGCTTCCTCACTGGGCATTGTGGCTTAAGGAGACATCTCTATACATACAATGGGACTCATGTCTGACTCCTTTTGTAGAGTTTGTCGAGATAGCCGGAAGGAACCACCATGACATTCTGATGCCGAATTGTTTGGTGTTGTGACGGAGATTAGGTTTAGCACGATTAAGACCGCCGAGTAGGATCTCGTCGTATGTGATCTAAGCCTGTGCTCCTTTAAGGTTTTGGTCCTATTTTTCGGGTTTGTGGTGAACTTCTGATGAGTTAAAAATCGGGCTGGATTTTGTTATCGCTCCCAGTGTGACAGTAGGTATTCTTTAGGGGTAGCTACATGGGCCCTAGGGGGCTTTGGATAGCGTAGGGTTTACTTCCCTCCCCTTTTGTGAATAATAATAATACAACCTTTCTATAAACAATTTTTTGGAGACTTTGTTCATGGCAGTTTACTGCAAATCTCTTTCCAGAGATGAAAGAGAGTTTTGATATACGTATGAATCATTTAATGACAATAAATTTAATGAGAAAATCTGCAAGGTAATTAAACGTATGCAAATTATATATATTAATGGATAATTTGATATGTTTATAATAACCCATCTATTTCTGGGAAGATTAAGCGTAAAGTTTGATAAATCATGTCACCACTGTCAGCACGTATATCCACTACATATTTTGACAAAAATTTTAAATCTGAAGAAAATATGACAATTACAGTAGGAGTGGGAGGAGTTTTTATAGTAAGATATAGCTTTTAACATCAGATTTTTGGACAACTCCTACCAGAGTCTTTATATCCATTTACAATAAATCTTACCTTATTGTTAAGCTAAACATGATTCGACGTTTTGGAACGTTATTTTTTTTTTTTTTGTGAAGGAATCGTTGACATTAATTCATGTATCTAAATACTAGACTTCTATCAATAAGTGTTCATGTAAACAGATTTTGCTGACGTAGTGTGTGTTATGTCTTACTTACTAGGATAAAAAGCTTATCATAGGAAATTTACTTTTTTTTCTTTTTTTTTATCCAATCCTAAGAATATTTACTCAGTAAATAAGAGATTTTTCTAAGGTTTTTACAAAACATTATTGAATGCAGGTATACAGACTGAGTACCAAATGGTTTGTTTAGCTAGGAAGATTATGTACCTCCTTCAAAATATACTAGGAGAGAGAGAGCGAGTGAGAGACAGATATATCCTCCAATAAATCTCCAGTAAAATGTCCCCCTTACCGCCATAAGAATGGGGATAAGGGAAGTTAATCCTCTGTTATATCGTTTTCACATCCGTCGTCCTCTAATAATGGCCAAACAACAGTTTCCAACTGGTATGAAATTGATACATCTCACTACATCAACGCCATCTTTTACCAACTGCTATAATTATTTACTAAACAATTTTTTTTTTTTTTTTTTTTTTCTTTTCTTTATTATTGATAAATGTTTTTATTAAAATAGAAAGGGGATTTGTACTGTAAATACTGCCAACATTTACAAAGATCCATTTGGAAGTATTAAATCTGTTTTTTTTATTTGTATATGGATTGCTGAAAATAACCGATCGCCATATTATCCAAGCTTCACGCGCACACATATTGGTGAGATGTTTATTCGTGATTTATTATATTAAAATCCTTAGCGAATACAATATATAATTTTAGTATTAAATTGAAATATTAATCCTCTTAATATCTCTTAATCTTTCAATACAGTTATATATAAAATGACAAAATTTTCTTTATTGCAAATTCGAATTTTACCCATTTCTCCAAACATAAACATACAGAGGTGGGGATGGATGGAAATAACCTACCAACAGAGGCAGGTAGAGAATGATTGATGGTCATTGTAAAGGATCGCCAAATAATGAACGAATACTTTTCATTTGAATTTTAACATCTCAAGATTTCTCAGAACCATCTAAACAATTGATAGGATATTTCTGCTATCCAAGCTTGATGAGACGAGCAAGAAATGGGGATTTGAGAGAGATTATGAGATTACGATTGGTAGTATAGGGGATGATAACTTCACGAGGCCAACGGAGTCGGGCAGCGGTATTATTCGCTGCTATTCAGATGGCTCTAGGCAGGAGGGTTCTGGCCTGTCGGGGGCCGGGAGCATGGTTTCAGGAGTTGGATAGAGGGAGTTCGGTGGCCTTGGGTGGTTTGGCCACTGTTTTCCAGTCTGAGGTGGTGGGCATCATTGAATGCTGCCACCTTGTGGGGGAGTGGCTAGGAGAGTTTAAGGAAGTGCGGATCTTCTCCGATAGTCAAGCCGCACTAAGGGCTTTGAGTAAGCCTTGGTGGAGTTCGAAATTAATGTGAGAATGTAGGAGAAGGCTTAACGCTTTGGCTCGGAGGGGTAAGGTGCATCTCTATTGGATACCCGGATATGCGGGAATAGAGGGCAATGAGAGGGCGGATCGGCTGGCCAGGGAGGGATCATCATTACCATTTTGTGGTCCTGAACCAGCCCTGGCCGTTACAAAGACGTTTCGCGACAAACAGATTAGACTTTGGGAGACGAGAGCTTTGGAGAAACGCTGGGGGGACACGCAGGGGTGCCTCCAAGCTAAAAGATTTATAAAGGCAAGCAAGCAGGGACTCTCGGAGTATCTCCTGTCTCTTAGTAGGACGGGTTTGAGGACCTTGGTAGGAATAGTGACTGGACACACTTGGGTGTCCAGTCACTTGTTTAACATAGGGAGGACGCGGAGTCCCATTTGTCAGAACTGTGATGACGGAGTTAGGGAAACGGTGTATCACTACTTATGTCAGTGTCCCCGTTTCGCTGGAACTAGGTTTCGTATATTTGGGAGGACACCATTCCCGCAGGATTGCCTGGGCGAGTTGGAGTTTAGGGATATCTTGGGATATTGCAGATTAACCGGCAAGTTACCGGGGAGATTAATTAAGGGGTTACGGTGGGTCTCGGGGTATAAGATCCACATAGGCCTATGCCCTGCCCATTAGGCACCCGAATATTATAATAATATTAAAATCCTTAAAGAATACAATATATAATTTTAGTATTAAATTGAAATATTAAAAAAAATAAATAAATATAAAAATATAATGTGAAACACTCACATGACCTTCTCTTACTTACGTCTTTCTCTTACTCCTCTCAATATAGTTATATATAAAATGAAAAAATTTGCTTTATTGCAAATTCAAATTTTACTCATTTATCTTACATAAACATACAGAGGTGGGGATGGGTGGAAATAACCTACCAACAGAGGCTGGTGGAGAATGATTGATGGTCATTGTAAAGGATCGCCAAATAATGAACGAATACTTGCATTTGAATTTTAACATCTCAAGATTCCTCAGAACCATCTAAACAATTGATAGGATACGATAGAGCATATACGAAACGAAGGTAATGGCTTTATGTGGCATCCAGTGGGTAATAAATTCATTCGGGCCCGCCCGCGAAAAAAATCACTCGACCCCCCCCCTCACCTCCGTAATTTGCCCCGCCTCGTATTATTACCCACATGAGACCAAAATAAAAAAAGGAGGAAGTGAAACTTTATAATTATTGTATTGCAGTGCTTACATTTCAGCACCTCAGCCGGCTTCACAGGAATCGGGCTTTCAATTTCTATGCTTAGAACACTAAGCCCCCTGAGTCTGTCTTCCGACTGTAATGTAATGGTGTGATGTGTAGTAAGTAGCACGAGCGGTATTGTATAATAAAGGGCTTGTAAGTATGCAAGTTTAAAAGAGAATGTAGTATTAAGAAATAATCAATCAAGAGAGTACCACTGGTTTTAAAATAAATATATTATTTTCTAAACACATTACAATGAAATTTAAGCACATTACAATATCACAATTATAAATCAGAAGTATATCTAGAATAAAGGCAAATATCTATCATTGGCACCGAGCGATTCCTGAAGTGTTCTGGCTTTGGAAGCAGAATACGACGTCTTGTTTGAAAGCAGAAGTGAGACTATCCGAAGGAATGCTCTCTAACAAAGCAGTTGGCCAAGTCGCATTGTATTAAATTTTGTGCCTTTGTTTCCCTACTAGCAATGACCCCAATTTACAGTACCTGACACTAAAATACACTCTTTTTGTTACTATTTAATGTATTTTACAAAACTATTTATTTTCATTGCTTTTGTACTATTACAAAAACTATTTAGTTTCATAGTACTTTTTTCATTATTTTTCACTATCGTTATTATTCGAATTATTAGCCCTACGCGTCTCACATTCAGTATGAGTGGCAGTTTCTTTCGAACAGCATGCAGAATTGTCACTTTTCACTTCCATAGTTGAACCAAGAGCGAAAAAAGTATCTATTTTCATTAATTTATTATTAGCGTTTTCAATTTCCCTCTTCTTCTTCCGTTTTTGGGCCCCACTTACATGCTCATAAGTTGTTTTATATGGCTTCATTTCACTAATGTTAAATAACAATATAATCACTCAATCACCAATCACTGACTGCCACCTTTCATAAATTGCCCTAAACTAGCGGAAAAAGAAAACATGGCTTAAGTCTGGCAGTAACGTTGCCAGTATCTAAACTTGAATCTCTAAATCTATCTCAGACAGGCTGTCAATAATACTAACTTCTAAGTTCATAATCATTATTTTCCTAAGTCGCTAACCTAAGCATGCGACAAAGTAGCGGGGCAACAATAAATCGCTTGTTCCGAGAATGCAAGCGGTGTGGAATTTCAAAGGAAACAATGTAACAATTGAAGTGGTATCTACCGGTATGTTATAATTTCGAACTTATGTTCTTTATTGTCCAAGGTTATTTACTTTTAGTATTGCGCGAAATGAAAAAATATTTTTCTTAATGTGTTTTGAAAAAATAAAATTTTACGCCACTGGTGGCACCTATCCCGTTTGATCAAAAATAGTCATAAATAATAGGGTGGTCAAGCAAATAGAGATACATTCAGCTATCTAGGCTGCAGTGTATTAAGGATGTTGCCGATATCCAGGAAAAGCTTAGTCTTTTTCAAGCCATGTGCAGAACTATAAGTCACTCCTTAGGTAAAAATGCGACCAAGTAAACTCAGTTGAAGTTTTATAAAGTAATGACCCTTCTAAGCATTTTTTATGGATCAGAAACTTGCGACCCTTAAGCTCTTTGGCAAAGTATTGAGAGTGTTGAGATGCGATTCCTTATATCGGTCGCGGGGTTATTCTCTGTTGGACCACCGCAGGAACGAAGAGATAAGAAAAGAATTGCAGATGGTGGCCCTCATTGAACAGGTGCAACAATCGCCGAAGACAATGGTATTATTATTATTACTAATTGTCTCTGGGAAGGACCAAAACTCTACGCTATCCAAAGCCCCCAATGGGCCCATATAGCAACACCAAGAAAAACAACGACAAATCGGGTCTACAATAAATATCCAGACCCGG
>JAAEAF010010027.1:0-16979 GCA_011037195.1 Triatoma infestans
GGTATAATAATAATAATAATAATAATAATAATAAGTTCTACAAAAATAACTGCCTATCACTTTTATTTCCTACAGGAAGGACTTCAAAACCAAATTTAGGCTTTCCAAAATGAAAATCCCACCCCCAAAATTGGTCACAATAGTGATTTTTCGTCGTAAATGTGGCGGGAATTGAAACAATTGCTCGGAACAATCTCAGCCTTTACATCAATTTCTTCAACCCTTAATTCTACAACATAAAATGTATACATATATATATAAAATTAAACTTTGAATTAAAGGGCGCTCAGTCAGTAAATACATTTTCTGATAAAGAAAATAATCGCCTTAGGGGCGGTATCAGATGAACACTGTATAAATATTGGCCAGATCACGCGATCCAGGCCACACGAACTAAAACTAACTATCGCCGTTGGGATATTGCCTTGTACAACCATTTTTAACTTCAATATATTTATATTTAATTATAATTGTTCGTTTACATTAATTATTCTAATACAAACAGAATAATTATATTGTAAATTAAACGTTTGAGAAAACTACTAGTTCTATTAAAACTAATTTTGTTACTAATATTTAAATATGGCCAAGCTATACACAAGGAATACGCTGAATACGTATTAAACATTACGCAGCACTAGTACAATGCACACACTGACAGACCTAAATTCTCTACACCCAGTAAACTACGAAGTTCTACTAAACTTTGCCCTCCTAAATATGACCAAGCTATATACTAGGAATAGGCTAAACATTAAGTTGTATTAAACAACACGCAGCAGTAGTACAGTGCACACACTGACAGACCTAAATTCTCTACACCAAGTAAACTACGAAGTTCTACGAAACTTTGCCCTCCTAAATATGACCAAGCTATATACTAGGAATCGGCTAAACATTAAGTTTTGTATAAACACCGCAGCAGTAGTACAATACACACACTGACAGACCTAAATTCTCTACACCAAGTAAACTACGAAGTTCTACTAAACTTTGCCCTCCTAAATATGACCAAGCTATATACTAGGAATAGGCTAAACATTAAGCTGTATTAAACAACACGCAGCAATAGTACAGTGCACACACAGACAGACCTAAATTCGCTACACCAAGTAAACTACGAAGTTCTACTAAACTTTGCCCTCCTAAATATGACCAAGCTATATACTAGGAATAGGCTAAACATTAAGCTGTATTAAACAACACGCAGCAATAGTACAGTGCACACACAGACAGACCTAAATTCGCTACACCAAGTAAACTACGAAGTTCTACTAAACTTTGCCCTCCTAAATATGGCCAAGCTATATACTAGGAATACGCTGAATACGTATTAAACATTACGCAGCACTAGTACAATGCACACACTGACAGACCTAAATTCTCTACACCAAGTAAACTACGAAGTTCTACTAAACTTTGCCCTCCTAAATATGGCCAAGCTATATACTAGGAATACGCTGAATACGTATTAAACATTACGCAGCACTAGTACAATGCACACACTGACAGACCTAAATTCTCTACACCAGGGTAAAACTACGAAGTTCTACTAAACTTTGCCTCCTAAATATGACCAAGCTAGATACTAGGAATAGCTAAACATTAAGCTGTTAATTAGAACACACGCAGTCAGAGTAAGTGCACACAGACCAACCTAAATCTCTACACCAAGTAAACACAAGTTCTCCTAAACTTTGTTGCCTCCTAATATGACCAGCTATAATCCTAGGATAGGCTAAACAGGAAGTTGTATTAAACAAACACGTGCAGTATAGTACAAGACACACACTGACAGACCTAATTCTCTACACCAAGTAAACTACGAAGTTCTACTAAACTTTGCCCTCCTAAATATGACCAAGCTATATACTAGGAATAGGCTAAACATTAAGCTGTATTAAACAACACGCAGCAGTAGTACAATACACACACTGACAGACCTAAATTCTCTACACCAAGTAAACTACGAAGTTCTACTAAACTTTGCCCTCCTAAATATGACCAAGCTAATACGAGGAATAGGCTTAAACCTTAAGCTGTATTAAACAACACGCAGCAGTAGTACAGTGTACACACAGACAGACCTAAATTCTCTACACCAAGTAAACTACGAAGTTCTACTAAACTTTGCCCTCCTAAATATGACCAAGCTATTAACTAGGAATAGGCTAAACATTAAGTTGTATTAAACAACACGCAGCAGTAGTACAGTGCACACACACTGACAGACCTAAATTCTCTACACCAAGTAAACTACGAAGTTCTACTCAACATTGCCCTCCTAAATATGACCAAGCTATATACTAGGAATAGCCTAACATTAAGTTGTATTAAACAACACGCAGCAGTAGTACAGTGCACACACTGACAGACCTAAATTCCTACACCAAGTCCACTCTATACGAGTTCTACTAAAACTTTGCCCTCCTAAATATGACCAGCTATAATAGGAATAGGCTAAACTTAAGTTGTATTAAACAACACGCAGCAGTGGTACAGTGCACACACTGACAGACCTAAATTCTCTACACCAAGTAAACTACGAAGTTCTACTAACTTTGCCCTCCTAAATATGACCAAGCTATATACTAGGAATACGCTAAACATTAAGTTGTATTAAACAACACGCAGCAGTAGTACAGTGCACTCACTGACATACCTAAATTCTCTACACCAAGTAAACTACGAAGTTCTACTAACTTTGCCCTCCTAAATATGACCAAGCTATATACTAGGAATAGGCTAAACATTAAGTTGTATTAAACAACACGCAGCTATAGTACAGTGCACACTGACAGACCTAAATTCTCTACACCAAGTAAACTACGAAGTTCTACTGAACATTGCCCTCCTAAATATGACCAAGCTATATACTAGGAATAGGCTAAACATTAAGTTGTATTAAACAACACGCAGCAGTAGTACAGTGCACACACTGACAGACCTAAATTCTCTACACCAAGTAAACTACGAAGTTCTACTAAACTTTGCCCTCCTAAATATGACCAAGCTATATACTAGGAATAGGCTAAACATTAAGCTGTATTAAACAACACGCAGCAGTAGTACAATACACACACTGACAGACCTAAATTCTCTACACCAAGTAAACTACGAAGTTCTACTAAACTTTGCCCTCCTAAATATGACCAAGCTATATACTAGGAATAGGCTAAACATTAAGCTGTATTAAACAACACGCAGCAGTAGTACAGTGCACACACTGACAGACCTAAATTCTCTACACCAAGTAAACTACGAAGTTCTACTAAACTTTGCCCTCCTAAATATTCCAAGCATAATACTAGGAATAGGCTAAGCATTAATATTATGAAAATAGTCCTAATTACATTAGAGTTATTGTAGCGTGAAGTGTTATGCAAATTAGTAAAATTAGATTAATTTTTTGCTAATTTACTGCCGAGATGGCTTAAAATCTTGCATATTTTAGTCATTTCTATTTTGCGTATTCATTAAAGATATTTGAATAATAGTTGCATTTTATATAACCACTGAGTAGTTTGTGTAAATTTTGAAACTGCAAATATATGTTTTGAGCTACATACATTTTTCTATATTATTTTTGTACGATGTTTGTCGAAAATGAAGAGTTGCAGGAAGCTCACAAACTTGGTATTTGCCCGTTTAGGCACTTACCACCGATATCACACAGACACGAAGATTTTTTGGCAAAATCCATCAACCGGAAGTTGCTACTTACTGAATGTTTTTTTTTCTAGTTTTTCCCGCTTTTATTTGAACTGTTTTTCCGGGAAAATTGATTTTTTTTTGTGGAGATTTTTGAGAACAGTAGCGTCATGTTTTCCTCTAAACTACCACTTCAGTAGAATGTATGGTTCTACTACCTACATAATAATAATACACATTAGATGCAATGATAGAATTCCAAATTTGAAGAAAATTGGTTGACCGGAAATGCAATTTTACAGAAGTTTTTTTTGAGTTTTTTTGGGTATTTTCTCGAAAACGGTTACACACGATTTCCTTTAAACTTGGAATGTTTGCTGCATGGATACAAACCGTATCACTTTTATTTGTAACATTTTTCTGAAAAAAATACATTTTTAAGGTTTTGGGGGGAGGGAGGCTCTCGTTTTTGTATTAAATTTCAAAAAAATCAAGTACCTCTTTTGTAAAGTTGTACTTCCGGTTAACTTATTTATTTTTCAAATTTGGAATTCTATCAATGCTTCTAATGTGTATTAATATTATGTAGGTGGTAAAAATCATATATTATACTGACGTGATAATTTAGAGGGAAGCAAGCATAACTCTGTGTGAACAAACCTATATTACAGTTCTCTCAGAATCTTTAAAAAAAAGAAAATCCATTTTCCCGCATTTCCGGTAGATTTCGCCGGATATTTTCGTGTCAGATCCGGAGGTTACCTAGACGGGAATACCAAGTTTAAGCTTTCTGCGACTTTGTTATATTTTAGATATTACAATTCAAGAATTTTTTTTTTTTTTTGTGCAACTGCATACACAAATGCAACAAGCAAAAATGATAAAATGAAAATTGCGTACATGAATACATATATATAATATAATACATACAATAAACATGCACGCACTAGCGTGTGATAACTTGAACGGCGACCATCCAGTGTTGGTAGCCGTAAGTTAGCTATTAGAGCAGTATGGCAGCCAACCTAGGGGGTCAACGTAAGGCAATTAAATGATCACGAGGCCATCGCCGCCTGAGTCTTCGAAGAGGATTGGTAGGGATTGTTCTGGAGGATAGTGAGAGGATTAATGGATTGTAGTGAGAGGATAGTTTGGAATGGAATTTATTGTAGCGGGATTGGGCTAAATCAGAGATAAATGGAATATTTAGGTCGGAGTGGATCGTGTGGTTGGAGACGTAAAATGGGGCATTTACTATGGTTCTAAGGATTATGGATTGGAGAGTTTGTATGCGGTTGAGGTTAGTTCGTTTGGCTGTCCCGTACAATTCCAGTCCGTATGTCCATATGGGTGCCAGCAACGAATTGTATAGTTGTCTTTTATTCGCTAGTGTCAGTTTAGAGCGTTTGTCGAGTAATCGTTTTAACATTTTGTATCTGTTCTTACAGTCTATCCGTTTTAGTCGAGTATGAGGGTTCCATGTGAGTCTTTTGTCCAGATAGAGTCCGAGATATCTCACTTGATTCGTAATGGGAATAGGAATATTATTGAGGTAAATAGGAGGGAGCGTTTTGCGGTTTAATGTAAATACTATGTATTTGGATTTTTGTTGATTTACCCCGATTTTCCATTGACGAAGCCAGGGATCGAGGATTTGGAGGTGATTTTGTAAGTTACGGGCAGCTATGACGGGATCTGAGTGAGGAGAGAGAATGGCTGTATCATCGGTATAGATGAAGGTAACTGTATTAGGATGAGTGGGTAGGTCAGCCGTATAAATAGTGTAAAGCAGATGAGCAAGTATGCTCCCCTGTGGAACGCCTGTAAACACTGGATAAATAGACGAGGAAGAGGTTTTTTGGGAGACTTGAAAATAATGTTCGGAAAGGTAGGACTTAAGGATGAGGTAATAGGTAAACGGTAGGATGCTCTTGAGCTTATACAGCAATCCAACCGGGTCCCGAAAACCAACAAAGCTTGTGCTAATTTATTATTATTATTATTATTATTGAAAACTGGGTGCCCAATGGCTTGGGTCTAAGCCTATATGGCTTTTATCTGGGGGGCCCATTTTCCCCCCAGTTTATCCCCCTAATTAATCTTGCCCCATAGTCTCCCGGTCAGTCTGCAATATCCCAAGACATCCTTCAACTCCAACTCACCCAACCAATCCCGCGAGAGTGGTGCCCTCCCAAATACACGAAACCTAGTACCAGCGAAATGGGGAAACTGACATAAGTAGTGGTACACCGTTTCCCTAACTCCATCATCACAGTTCTGACATATAGGACTAGACATCATCCCTATATTATGAGGGCAAATGACTAAACACCCACCAAGGTCCTCAGTCCTGTCCTACTAAGGGACAGGAGGTAATCTAAAATCCTCCTGCTTGGTTCCTTTGATGAATCTTTTAGTCTGGAGGCACCCCTGCGTGTCCTCCCAGCAATTTCTCCAAAACCCTCCTCTCCCAAAGTCTGATCTGGCTATCCACAAAACCTCTTGCAGGGAAGGGCTGGCTCGGGACCACGGAAAGGTAAAGAGGATCCCTCCCTAGCCAGCCGATCCGTCCTCTCATTGCCCTCTATTCCCGCATGTCCGGGTACCCAATGGAGATGCATTTTGCCTCTCTGAGCTAAGGCAACTACATTCTCCCACCAATTTGGAACTCCAACACGGCTTACTCAAAGCCTTCTTGTGCTAATTTAAATTTAAATTAATTGACAGACCTCCAAATCCTCCCCCCCTCATAAAATCTATCTTTTTTTTAGAAAAATATTTCAAATAAAAGTGATACATTTTATCTAATGCAGTAAGTCTTCCAAATTTAAAGGAAATCGTTTCTAACAGTTTTCGTGAAATTAAAAAAAACCTTTTTTTTGTATTAATTTTATGTAGAGTGGTAAAACTATATTATCATAATGAAGTAGTACTTTAGAGGAAAGCGTAACGCTACTGTTCCCCCCAGAACCCCCCAAAACATTAATTATTTCGTGAAAATGTTACAAATAAAAGTGATAGGTATTTATGTGTGTAGATAGTATACAAATTTTAAAGAAAATCATTGGAGTCATTTTCAAGAAAATCAGGATAAACTAAAATTATATACAAATAAAGCAGGCACTATATCCAAGTAGATGGAATTATTGACTGTAACGTGGCGTGCCTTGATGCCTTGCTGTCTAAATTCAGTCAAAAACTTTCATATTTATGCAAATTAGTTAAACTAGTAAACTAGATATATTAAAAATTCTTTAGTCGCCTAGTTAAGTTTGATCTATAATTTGGACTAATCCATAGAAACCATCTTCAAGTAAAACAATGAATTCTCTTTTTTATATTTTTTGCATTCTTTTACCCCCTCATAGGGGTGAGTGGGTGTACTGCGTTCATGTCAAAGTTTCGAAATTTAAGTTTTCACCGGGAAAATATATGTATTGAGGTCGTCTAAATACAAAAAAAAAAAATGTATTGTAACAGAATATCTCAAAAAAGAAAAGTTGTAGGAAGCTCAGAGTTGGTATTCAGTTTTAAGAGACTACCACTTCATCTGACACAAAGGTTTCGGGCAATCCATTCACCGGAAGTGCTACTTTACTGGATAGACATTTTTTATTCTCAATTTCTCGCGACTTTTTTTTTTGAAAACGGCAGCAATAACCACCTTTTCTTTAAACTTCGTATAGTATCTATACTAGGGTTGTAGACTGTAGATTGTTGTAGGGGATTATTGCACTGCGACCTGAAAGATCGATTGTGCCCCCCCCGGAGCCTTCTCCAATGCACTAGCACAGACAACCTGCCCACACCCGGACGTGAGTTGTAGAGGATCTTAAGAAGAAAAAATCTAAGAGCAGCATGCTGAATTCGAACCCGGGACCTCCGCGTTGCTAGTCCAGCGCGCTACCACTGAGCTAACCCCTTCCTTCTCTCTCTGGCTTTCGCCAATTAACTAGGGACGGAGACCCTAGTCTTGTGTACTGTGTTTGTCCTTGCCTGTAAAGTGTATGTAGTTTAAGTGTATTGTGTACTGTTCTGATGAAGTGCATGGAGTACTTAGCCTTGGTAACCCGTGGGGTCGCTATTTCCCAAGTAACCGCATGCAACAGGTACCCCTTGCGGGCAATATGTTGCCAACTGGGAAAGACAAAAAATAAAAATTTGGATTTCGCCTTGATTATACTGCCATCAGTTAAAACTTATAAAAAACAGTAATTTGGGACAATGATTACATTATTATATTTTCTATAAATATGGAGCCCATAACATTATCTGCGTTAAGTTCATTTAGTTTTTTTTTTGTCTTTTCAGATGAAATTCGCTTACCTACTTCTGGAATCTTTAAAAAAAAATTTAAAAGTTTATTAGTGCAAGCTTCAGAGTTTTTTTAATATATGAAAAAGGTTAAAGTTCCTTCAACAGCTGATACTTTTTTTAAATTTATTTAAGGCGCGTCAAAATCTATGGTCATTGGCGCCTTCTCAGTGCACTGCCGGCCTCCGGACAGTGTTCTCTCGATTCGACAACTGGACAGTGGGCAGTAGACGCTCCTGTGAAGAAAAAATCCAAGGGCAGCACAGCTGGACTCAAACCCGGGACCTCCGCGTGGGAGTCCAGTGCGCTAACCACTGAGCTAATCCCTTCCCTTGACGGCTGATACTTTGTAATCCAGACTTGAATACTTTTTAGTTTTTTAAAAAAATCACATATACAAATGGAAACTGACGTATTACCAAACCTTGCATATTGCCACCAATTTTGAATTTTTTCTTAGTTTGTAGTTCTTTAGTAAACAAACACTTCCGTTTACTCATTTCCGGGCAAAAATTATTATATATAAAAAAAAAAATCAAAGCAATTAACTCGAATTCATAATAATATTACTATTATTACGACTTGAAACTTACTTACTTTTTTGTTGTGGTTGGTTCCGCAGAGCTGGAAAGCATCAGAGATATTTATTCCGTGATAGCCTGGCTTCTTTTTATGGTCCTCTTTTTATGAAACGACCCGGTTTCAGGGCGTTCGTCCATCATGAGGATATTTTTTTGTCAAAACAGTTTGATAACATAGACTTGCAAAGAACAAATTTAGTTGATTCATTCGATAATTTAATTGATAAACTAAATTTACTCTGTGCAAGTCTATGTTATCACAATGTTTGGACATAACACATCCTGATGATGGGCGAACTCCTCGAAACCGGTCGATGATCACAAAAAAGAAGCAGGCTATCATGGGAAAATATCTCTGATGGTTACTTTTTTAATTATACGTCAGATTAACGTTTGTTATCGCTATTTCCAGAGGAAGTGGTTGAGGAACAGGGTAACAAAAAAAAAAAACCATAAATCTTACCGGAGCGAGACGGCTGGAAGCCAACTAGACAATGAATTATGTAACAATCAAAAAAATAATAGATTGTAGATTGTTGTAGGGGATTATCGTACTGCGACCTGAAAGATCTATTGTGCCCTCCAGAACCTTCTCAGTGCACTGCCGGCCTCCAAGCAGTGTTCTCCACCTACAGACAACACTGCTCATTACTGTACCGTGAGTTGTAGAAGCTCCTAAGAAGAGAAAATCTAAGGGTAGTATGTTGGATTCGATCCTGGGACCTCCGCGTTGCTAGTCCAAAACGCTCCAACCACTGAACTAATCCCTTCCTTTCCCCTTGGCTTACGCAAATTAACTAGGGACGGAGACCCTAGTTTGTTTGTACTTGTTTGTCCTTGTCTGTAAAGTGTAGAGTGAATGTATTTCAAGTGTATTGTGTACTGTTCTGACGAAGTGCATGGAATACGGAGTATGTGGTAACCGTAGGGCGCTACTCCCCAAGTAACTGCATGCAACAGAGATACCCCTTGCGGGCTGGGGGTAGTAAAAACAAGACAAATTAAATTATTGACGATCGTGCCGCCAATTTCGGCTTTATTTGTATGCACCCGAGTTTTTGTTCACAACAAAATATTTAAAAGTCGGGCTAAATAAAAAAAAAAATAGAAAAAAAAGACAACATTTTGAGCATATTTGAAAAAAGAGATCATGTTCTCTTGAAAAGTGACCTGTTGGAAACCGTAATTTATACTTAACTTTTCTTCTAAAGTACCCCTTGAATATACTTGAATGGTTCTGCCATCTTTATAATATGATTATAAACGTTAGAAAAATTAGAAACATTGATAGAATTTCAAATTTGTAGAAAATGGTTTTACTGGAAGTGCGATTTTACAGAATAGGTTTTTGGGTTTTTGAGGTTTGGGGGGGGAGGGGGATTTTCTCGAAAACGACTATAACGATTTCATTTAAACTTGGTACGCTAACTGCACAGATATAGAAAAAATATATAGATATTAGATAGTTCTATAATAAGAGAAATTTGTGTGAGTGTTTAATATCAGATTTTTTTTTTTTTTTTTTTACCTTCTTTTACGGTTTGCGGTCCCCTGAATACGAAAAAAAAAGTTTTTAAGCAGGGATTGAATATGAGAGTTACTTTTAAAACTAAAAAAATTAATTCGTGCTAGTAAGCCCCACTTTTACCTACTCACAAATTTTAAGTTAAATTTCCTCAAAAAAATTTTGTTCTTTATGAGTTTGATAAAGAAGAGTTATTTTTTTATCCAATATTTTTAAAAATTCTATATGATTTTTATATAAAAGTAAAAAAAAATAATCGTTAACATTTTTTTTTCTTATTTCAACGAAAAATTAATTATTATCACTTTCGAGAGATTTGTGTTTTTCCTCAAAAATAAGGAATTATGCTGTTGATTTTTATATTATTTTTCTCTCAAAATATTTTTAAAAAAAATCTTGGCTGATAATCGGATTATGTTTTACTAATCGGACTTTTTTTTTTTTTGCTAATACGCGATTTGTAAACAACAGTAAGGATAAATTAATTATTCAATAAAATTCAGATTGAAATGACTCACCGTTATAGATTATCGTTCTACAGCATGTGAAATTGCTGTAAGATGTCATTTCCTACAGTCAATAATTTTATTTTTTTGTCAATAACTTGAAATTGAGTTTTATTACCGAGTGAAAAGATTTTCCACGCATGGAAATAACCATTATTTATGATAGATTTATTTTGTCACCAAAAATTACTTACATGATGTGATTTTTTGAATAGCAAACGGTCTGTGTTTTAACAGAATATCTGTCTCTCAATAAAAATAAAAAAAGCAGGAAGCAGGAAGCTCAAACCGGAGACACGAAGGTTTCGAACAAAATCCATCGACTTTATTGAAATTTTTCTTGTTTTTTTAGTTTTTTTTGGTGATTTTTTTCGAAAATGGCTCCAACGATTTTCTTGAAAAAACTTTAAATGCTTGCAATATTGATAGAAAAGTTATCACTTTTATTTGAAACATTTTTCTGGACAAAAAAATTGATTTTATTTATAGAGGGCTCATTCAGGGTCTGACTGGCTGTTAGTATTAATTTAAATTTTAAACAAAGTTTCTTGGTCTTGACAGAGAGCGCTATTTTAGAATAAGAAAAAAAATGTTTGAGTATTTCACACCAGAGTTTTTTTATTTTTTTATTAATTATGCAACTATGTGAATTGTTATCTAAAGGGGCGGAATGGAGGCGGGTGAGGTTGGTGTTTGATATGTGGCTCCTCAATATCGCATGTCCAGTATTAGTCTTGGGAAAAGTATATTAGCTTTATCGAGCTACCCTCCGGAGATTGTTTGGTATAGGGCTATCATTTCTCCCCAAGAGGATAGCGTGTGGGATGATACCCTCTTATGTTGGTCTTGTTATCTTCCCCCCACCCCACTCTACTACTCAGATATTATCCAACCTCCTCCACTTCATTGCTTAGTTTTGAAACGGTTATACTCAAATAATCCATGGGTAATTGCATTAGCTTAAACAATTGTTTAATCAATTTTTATTTGTATGGCCCATATGGTCCACTTTTAATTTTTCTAATCAAATATTATCATCATGATAAATGAGAATTATTTTGTTGTGCGTCATTACATGTGTAAAATACTTCAGATTCAAATATACCGTTTATGGATCCAAAACCCTTTTTCTGTGATGTTCCTTGGGTTTTTTTTTTTTTACTTCCTGGTTTCGCAACAAATGGTTTGATGGTAAAAGAAGCATTTGCCTTGACCTGTTTTTAAACCAGGGCCGCATGACCTTATGGATTTATCGGGGCCTTCGAAAAAGGAAGTAGGTGCATTTGTGGCACCCGTATACATTCTTGCATCAGCTCTGTCCCATTAATGAGTAAAGTGCCCAGAACTCTGTTGGTCACCTTGCCCGCAGATGGAACAACAACGACAGGAAGAAGATAAAAAGGTAAGGAGTTCATGATAAACCTTTCCAATCCATGGGCGAAGACCCAAAGGACCCAAAGAATGATGATGATACCCATTTTACCGTTTACACAGTGTTGGAGGCACACATAGGGTTCCTTAATATCAATCCAGCTCTATTTATGAACATATGATATAGTGTTTTGGATCGATAGGGAATCAGCCTATCCCATCCTAGTTCGGTCACGGGGCTGCCTATCAAGAGAAACCGAACATTCCTACAGGTGCACTTGTGCATTTGTGTATTTACTGTTCTGGTGAGCGGCGTGATTCTGAGCTAATCCCTTCCTTCTCCCTTGGATTACGCCAATTAACTAGGAACGGAGACCCTAGTTTGTGTACTGTGTTTGTTCTTGTCTAAAGTGTAGAGTGTATGTAGTTTAAGTGTATTGCGTACTGTTCTGACGAAGTGCATGGAGTACTGAGTGTGATAACCCGTGGGGTTGCTGCTCTCAGATAACTGCATGCAACAGTTACCCTTACGAGAAGGTGGGAAGGCAACTTGATGTCTTCACTTTCTAACGGGAAATGGTTGTGATGTTCTGTAAAGAAAGCCACCCACCCTCTGGTGCGTAGTTTGAGTCTATCAGAAGAACCTACGCTGGGACAAGAAAAGAAGCAGATAAGACGCCCAGCCTACACTACCTGGAGACCAGGATGCTCTTGATGTCAAAAGATATCTTCAATTTAAATGTGATACAAAAAATCCAGCGCAAAGATTGAAAAATGTCAAAATTCTCACAAAGAGGAATTGCATTTTGTGGTAAAATTTTCGTAAGGAGGCCAGCACCAGTCCAATCAGATCCCCAATATTTTTTTTAGCTCATATCTTTAGTGTTTAATATTAAACTCGTATGAAAAAAAATCTGTATAAAATTAAAAATTTGTAGAGAATTAAATTTATATTGTTGTAATGTTTTTAAAAATAGGACTACACATCTTAATGAGATATTGCTGGATTAAGTTTCGAATAAATTAAAAACAAATTTTTAATTAAAAATAATTTACTATCGATTTTACAAATAGTTTTAGTTCGATAGTAAATAAAAAAAAAATTATAACAGCTTGGTTATTGACAAAAGCAATAATTTATAGTTTATTTTGAGCCATAACCAGCTTTAAATATATATATATATATATAGAAGTAAAAATAGAGAATTTGGAATTTAATAAATAAAAAAAAAATAAATAAAAAAGAATAAAATTGTTTAATAGATTGGTGTATTGGAGCGTCTAGTTGAGAGATGTTATAGCCGTTAATTTCAGGCCGAGCATGCACCGACCTGTCTCGCTGACATGGCCGCTCAATTAGTGGACTAGCGTAGTCTTTTCTAATCCGCCTCTTTCTGTACATTGTAATTTATTCATTCTAAACACTAAATACTTAATGTAAAATATCTACCTTGTTTTTTTTTTCGCTACTTTTTATCACCTTGTATTTTGGTTATATTTTTATTCTTTTTATATTACAATTTACGTCTTCTAGACTCATACGACATTCTCTTACTGTGAAATGGCAAGTTTGAACTTACCTTTAAACTTAAAATTCTAAATTAGTGGTTTAAAAGCGGCGTTATATTTATGGAGAAAATCACAAAAAAAAAAAAAAAAAAAATTCTGGTGTGAAACACTCACACAATTTTCACTTACTCCAAGTTTTTCAAAATTGTAATTGACAAAATTTTATAGTTAGTGTAACAAAATTTAATGAAATTCGTCGGAGTTCTAATTTTTCTTGAAACTCGAAATTTTGGCCATATCTATAATTTATTGCTAATTAAAATTTTGTTTGGATAGTAGGAATTGTATAATACAACTACGATAGCATTTCAGAGAAAAACATTACCCCCACACCTACCCACTAAAAGCTCCCTTAAATGAATTTTCCCGGACAAATGTTTCAAATAAAAGTTGTAGCTCTTTATATGTTTAGTGCCACATACCTACTTTAAAGAAAATCGTTGGAGCCGTTTTTGAGAAAATACCAGAAAACTGAAAAATATATTTCAGTAAAAATTCACTTCCGGTCATCCGATTTTTTATTCAAACTCGGGAATTTCAACAACATATTTAATTTTAATTAATATTATTTATACGACAGAATTGTATAGTAAACTGAAATAGCACTTTAGAGGAAAACCTAAGCCAACCCCTCCCCCAAAACTGCCCTTAAATGAAATATTTTTTCCGGAGAAATGTTTCAAATAAAAGTTGGTGGTAGCTTTTTTGTATGTGTACTCGATATATAAAGTTTCAAGAAAATTGTTGGAGCCATTTTTTTTTAGAAAATTGCAAAAAAGTAAAAAAAAAAAAAAACCGTAAAGTGGGTACTTCTGGTTGAGGAATTTTGACAGACGACCCACTGTCCAGATCCCCACATCCGGTGGTACCTAAACGGGGAAAATCAAGTCTTGAACTTTCTACGATATTTTTCATTTTTGAGCTATGCTGTTCACATATACACACCACACACACTGACCTGTTCTAAAAACCACTATTTTTGACTCAGGGGACTTCATGACGGATATTTCCGGTGAAAACTCGATATCGAAAATTTGACACGATTACAATACTTCCTCTTACTAAGCCGTACTTCCGGTCAACCAATTTTTTCTTCAAACTAGAAATTTTTTGGCAACTTATATAATTCTAATTAATATTATTTAGTTGACGTAATTTTATATAGCCCATTATTGAATTGAAATACCACTTAAAGAGGAAACCATAACATCAATAAAAATTGTAGCTCTTTATATGCGTAGTTCACGTACTTAGTTTAAAGATAATCAATCATTGGGGACATCGTTTTTAGAGAAAATAGCGGAAAACTGAAAAATACTTTTTAGTAAAAACGCATTTTCTGGTCATCCGATTTTTTTCAAACTCGGAATTTCAACAGCATATTTAATTATAATCAATTTTGTTGTAGGATGGTTTAAATCAATATTATTTAGATGATAAAACTGCGTAATAAATTGTAATAAATTGGTAGTGGAAACCATAACACTACCCTTACCCCCAAAAAAGTGCCCTTAAATAAATTTTCCCAGAGAAATGTTTCAAATAAAAGTTGTAGATGTTGATGTGTGTAGTTGATATGCCAAGTTTAAAGAAAATCGTTGGAGCCATTTTTGAAAAAAACTCAAAAAAAGTGAAAAAAATCGTTCAGTAAAGTGGTATTTCTGATTGAGAAATTTTGACACATAACTTAACTATCTTGATCGACATCCTTTTGCGAATTTCAACACCACTTTTTCTGTCTCTGTGGTGTGTAGGGGAGGGCTCAAAACGTGTAACCAACAAAAGTATCCATCAAAATTGATAGGCCTCTGTATGTATAGTTAGCATTTCAAATTTAATGAAATCCAACTTTTGTGGTGGTTGGTTCCGCAGAGCTGGAAAGCATCAGTGGTATTTTCCGTGATAGCCTGGTTTCTTTTTGTGATCATCAACCGGTTTCCGGGCTTTCGTCCATCATCAGGATGTTTTTGTCAAAACAGTGTGATAACATAGATTTGCACAGAGCAAAATTTAATTGATACACTCCTGTGAGCTACCTCTCAAGACTGTAAGAAGATCGTACTAGGGAGAGTAAGTACTTGCACCGGTTCAAGATTATCAATACCAACGATGAATGTCAACCATATTCCGAAGCCTAAGAATTAGAATTAGAAATAGAATGATGCAGGGGGGGGGACTAAAACCCAGGTACTGCAGCCTCCCATTGAGGCTTATTGTGCCAACCCTTCAACCCTAGTAGTGGAAGCCCCCCTCTTCATGAGGTCCAAAACCTTCCCCACCAGTCCTTCCTGGGGTACGATTTCCTCCGGTTTCAACGTGCCGAAGATCTCGTACCTCAGTCTGCCGATTGCAACGCAATCAAACAACAGGTGAGAGGCCGTCTCCTCCTCCTCCTGACACAATCTGCACAAGGGCTCTACATCCACCAACCCTACCTTGTGCAGATGTTTTTTGAACCTGCCATGCCCAGTAAACAGGCCCGTTATCAGAGAAATCTGATACCTGCTTAGACCCAGGATGTATCTGGTCCTTCTTCTACACAGCTCTGGCATAACCATTTTGCCGTGTTTTGCCTCAGTACTTAGCCTCCAGTATCGGTTATGCTCCCTCCGAGTCCATTCTCTCAGAGCCGCCCTCGCCATACTTTTGGCTACCCCTCTCCGAAGCCAAAAGATGCATCTGTTATCCGCTATAGTCCTTCGCCTTATTTCTGCTGACGCGACATTAATCTACGTTTACCGGGGAGCCCTCACAAAGTCGTCCACATTTTCAGATGGGGGTCAGCCAATTGTCACCTTACGTTGGTCCATTTCGATCTATGACCATGTACTTTGTCTTATTTTCGTTGAGGATAAGTCCCATCCTTCTAGCTGGACCTACCTTGGTTAGAAACCCTCCTTCCACAGCTCTGAACGATCTTTCCTATTATATCTATGTCGTCGGCATTGGCAAGCCTGTTTGAAACTCTTTGATATACGAGAAGTAGACTAATACGAGGGATATTAACCACTGGAAGATATTGGAAGCTGAAGAAGATAACACCTAGTCTATAAGAGATTTGCAAATATCTTCAAAAAATTTGGGAATAGCATAAATGTGTATTTTATAGTAGCGTATCAACTAAATTTGCTCTGTGCAAATCTATGTTATCATACTGTTTGACAAACGCATCCTGATGATGGGCGAACGCTCCGAAACCGGTCGATGCCCACAAAAAGCAACAGGCTATCACGGAAAATATCTCTGATGCAAATCAATCTGTATTTTAATGGAGAAAATCGGAGAAAACTAAAAAAAAAAAAGGACTTTCAGTAAAGTGGTGCTTTTAGTTGATGGATTTTACCGTGAAATCTTCGGGTCTAATGCCGCGGTAGTAGTACCTAAACGGGAATACCAATTCTGAGCTCCCAGCGACTTTTGGTTTTTGAGATATTCTTTTCACACACACACACACACACACAC
>JAAEAF010010028.1:0-28912 GCA_011037195.1 Triatoma infestans
TGTTTGTATTTGTTACGGGAACAGAGGTGGTGGGCATGGCAGAAGAGACTGAGAGTGTTGGAGTAGAGTTACTTGTGGAAGGGGGGTTCATAGCAACCTGGGAGTATGTGACACTGGTTATCGCCGATTCTTGACGTCTCAGTGTGAGTTCAGCCTGTCTGTATGATACTTTTTCTTGTGATCGAATTTTCTCTAATTTCTTTTCACGGATGTATGTAGGACATTTACGATCATATGCTGGATGGGCATCAGAACAGTTGATACATTTGGGAGAGTTTTCACAGTTATTCGACTCGTGAGAATTTTCGCCACACTTCCCACAATTATTTATTTGACAGTATTTTCTTGTATGTCGATATCGATAGCAGGAAAAGCATAACAGAGGGTTGGGTTCATAAGGCCTGACCCTCACAGACATAAAATCTAAGTGCAGTCTTTCTGGTATCGTCGGTTTTTCAAAAGTTAAAATGAGTAGAGGTGTAGGAACCTTACTTCCGTTTACAGTTCTCATTATTCTTCGTATCTTAGTGACACACTGATTTGCTAGTTCACTTTCCATTTCGGATTCACTACAGTTGATTAATTCGTTTACATATATCACCCCTCTTGAGAAATTTAGGGATTTATGTAAACTAAATGTTATAGCGATATTTTCATAGGTTTTAATATATTGTAAGTTGTAAAAGTCTTTTTCAGAGTTAACAGTTAGTAGTACTGTGCCATTTCTTAAAAATTTTATCGAAGTATTCGGGGCATAACCTTTCACAAATTTGCAAATTTTGAAAGGGCTGAAACTATTAAATGTGGTATTTGAATCATTTGGGGTCAAAGACATGACCACAAATTTTTGGCACCATTTTGATTTAAGTTTAAAAATATTTTGGGGAATATCAGGGGGTTTAGGATCAGGAAACATTGCTGCTTCATCCATCTCTATTAATCTTAATTAAAAGATTAATAGAGATATTAATAAAATAAAAGGCAAAAGAAAATTAAAATAGAAAATAAAAAGAAAATTACAAAAAATATAGTAATAAAATAAAACTACTCCCTGTAAATACAGGTAGACAGATATGCTGTTTGTTGTAGTGAAGAGCAAAGTACGTTGCACAAAACACGATGTTCACTGTACCTTAACTTTCACGAGACTGGAAATAAATAATTAATTATTTTAAATTAAATCAGCTGATGTGAGGAAATAATAAACATAAGATAAATTACAAATATAAAATTCTATCCAACGCTGCTTCATCAATATAACGGATTGTAATGTGATGAATTCACTTTCTCACAAGTTTGGACTAAAATATTAATTTTAATAGAGCCAATAAATGATAAAGAATTTTACTGCGGTAAAGTGTGTATGCATACTGTGTTGTATAATAGTTGATAGGTTGGATATTAGTGAATAATTTGCAATGATTCAGTGTCTGGCTAATTGTTTGGGACAATATCATTCGCCTCTCCCCATTCTAACCACTCAGTTTGTTCTTGATAATCAACGTCATGATATTCACCATATTCTGTATAATTACTATTGTTATCGCTGGAATGAAACTGAAAGTTGTAAATGTGTTGTATGTGTGTTTGTGTGTGTCTTCCATCTTCCTGGCTTAGATCAAGATATTATGTCCAGACTTTTTGAGCAAAGAGGCATTGTGTTTTCTGTTCCGGTCATCAGTATTCGCTTAAATTTATGTTTCCTATATTACTGAGCAGAAGAAGCAAATATTCACACAACGTATACACAATAGTCTATATAGAGATCTAATAGAGAGTGTGTGAGAGAGATGGTGAGCTCTGTCATGTTAGAGAAGCTGCCACTTGGACCGAGTTTTTTTTTATTAGAGCACAAATGACGTCATAAAACACACACACACTCTGTATGTGTTGTATGTTACATATATAGGAACTTTATATTGCGCAACAACACGCCCTGGTGCACAAAAATAAAAAAGTTCGTCTGTTTCATTTAAGTTTTTGCAGCTCTCATAAATTTCCGTAACTTATCTATCCAAACAATACTGATATGAAACACTTAGATGGCCACCTCTTGCTCTAATTAATACAATTTAATGAAAAAATTAGTTTTAAAATTCCACCGTTACAATGCTTAGTTGGGCATTAAAACTGATTGTGGGGATTTTACTTGTACACCTGAGCGGCCATATACAGAGGATTAATTAACAAATCCGGTGCAAATTTAAATTTAAGCTAACTGACAGACAGAGCTCCATTATCACTCTAAAATCAATTTTTTGGGAAAAGTTCTATCAATGCTTCTAATATAATATACTGATATACAAGTATATAAGTGGTAGCACCACTCACCGTATTGAAGTGTTGCTTTACAGAGAAGTTCAACGATACTATTCCCCACCCCCACCCCCAGAACTCCCAAAAAATCAATTTTCCTGAGAAAAGTGAAAGGTATTATGTGTGTGTGTAGATGGTACATGAAATTGAAGAATATCTGCATAAACCATTTAATAAAGTCACACGTCTGATTGGCGGATTTTACCCGTAATTTTCGTGTCTGATTGGGTAGTGCCTAGACGCAATGCTAAGTTTGAGCTTCTGCCATTTTTCGTTTTTGAGATATTCTATTAACAATAAAACAGACACACACACACACACACACACACACACACACACAGAGGCCATTCGCTAAAAAGATGTTTTCGTATGAAGGGACCCAAAACGTGTATTTCCGGTGAAAACGCAATTTCTAAAATCTGGCACGATCGCAATACTTCCTCTTACAGGACTGAGAGATTCGTTCCAGGGAACCGATTCCGCTCTTTCAGTGCCATCACTATATCACTATATATGCTAGACATATAAACAAACCAATTTGTAAAATGAAATCACTTTCTCGTGTTAACAGGTATCTCAACATTTATATTTCCTGTGAAAACTTAATTTTGAAATTCTGCCGTACTTCCGCTTTTTGTAGTCAGTAAGAGAAAGTAAAAATTGAAAAAATGCCAACTAAGAGAGAAAGTCCGACTTCATTTTGTTATGCATTTCTTCCAAATTTAATAATAACACTGAACACGGTACCAGTGTTACCTGTTTAAAATGAACTGAAAAAAATACAGCATCGACGTCATCAGAGTGATGAATTCTTGCTAGATAAAGATGACGTCATGTTTGAACAATGTTAAACGGCCGCGTATGATCCTGCGAGCTGGGTGCAGCCTACGTCGTCCCTCTGAAGGTTCAATCCCCACGGTGAAAGGTAGAACATTCCATTAAATATATACATATATGTGTGTGTGTGTGTGTGTGTGTGTGTGTGTGTGTGTGTGTGTGTGTGTGTGTGTGTATTTCCTAGGTAAATGAATAATAGAAACTTAGAAATCATTGAGTATATGTTAAATAGATACATATGTTTTCTTTGTCCTAACAGGAAATTTAAACACTCCTACTTCTCCGACTTTTAAGAAATAATTATTTAAAAAGAAAATTACTCATTTAGATGACTTATGTCTAAATTTAGTGAATGAAAGTGATTTCCTATGTCATTCATGCATTAAAACAATATATGACGACAATTTAATTTTCTATATTTTCTTATTTTCTTTTTTTAAATAAAATTGATAGCAGCTGTTATTTGTACAAATCAGCTGTTTATTAATCATCATTTGTACAACCCTATATGTTTTAATCTTAGTAATCACCAGATGAACCAAGAATTCTTAATATTATAAGATTTGCGTTATTGTATCCAGTTCAAGATTTTCAGCAATTGAAGTTACGCAAATTTTTTTTGTTCGCAACCAGTTTTTATAAAAGTTATTAGTTTTTTTGCAGCTGCATAAAGTTAGGTAATTTAGTTTCAAAATCAGACTTTTATTCTTTATTTGCTGTTACTCCTATTGTAAACAGGAAGTGTATTGTGATCGTGTCAAATTTTCAAAATTGAGATTTCACCGGAAATACTTGCTTCTGAAGACCTCTGAGCACGAAAAAATTGTTTCTAGCGAATGGTCTATATGAAATCCATTACTAGGAAATGCGAATTTACAAGATATATATATTTTTTTTTAGTTTCCGCGGTTTTCTCGATAACGACTGCAATGATTTTCTTTAAACTCGGAGATACTATCTAAACACATAGGCCTATCACTTTTATTTGATATATTTTCCAGCATTTTTTTTTTTCTGAGAAGTCCTGGAAGAGCAGAACGTTTAAGCTTTACTGCAAAGACCCACTTCAGTAGAATGTATGGTTCTGCCATCTATATAAAATTTGTGAAGTAATCCTTGTTGAATAAGTTTTTGGAATCGGTTCAAATCCTGGAGCTGATTTCAAACCAATAAATCCGAAAGCGGAGTTGTTTTGCCCATTACTACTAGATTTTAGTCCATACTGACAAACCGGAAAGAGGACTCTACTTCGAGAACCCCACCAAATTTGTCGATAATGGTTCCAACAATTTCCTTTAATCTTGATACATTAACTACATACATATAGAGATCTACAACTTTTATTAGAAATATTGTCTATGGGAGAGTTTTTTTAAGGCGGATCTGAGAGCGGGGAAGGCAGCGATATTACACTTATACATATAAAGCAACATTTCAGTATAATACACGGTTTCCACAACTTAATAAACAACTACACTATTAGTAAAAATTCCAACTTCTAAATGACAAGTTTATAATAAGAACTGTGTAAGAAAACGTTGTGTGCGTGTTTCACATACTAGATTTATACAATATTAATATCATATAAGTGGCGTAAGTAATACTGTTTTAAAATGCGATACTATTGCCGAAAGCGCTTAAAGTAATGGCAGTAGAATGAAGGTTGATGATTGGTTAAATGATGAAATGAGAACACAGAAACTGGCACTTTATTCACAATTTAGATTTAAACATCAGAGACATTTTCCGTGGTATCCTGCTTCATTTTGTGGTCATCGACCGGTTTCGGGCGTTCGCCCACCTTCAGGATGCGTTTGTCAGACAGTGCAATAACACAGACTTGCACAGAGCAAATTCAGTTTATACTGAAAAGGGATGTATGGTCATGGTAGCTGGGTGGGAAAGGAACACGTGTTTGGGTTGTTAAAGGGGCAAATTTTCCTTAAAATGGAAACAACACGTGGGGGACTAATTTTTAAACTCTGTTGTTGGAGGGAGATTCACTTGGCAATTAAGCAATCAGAATAACTTTAAAATTAAATTAAATAACGATTTCAAGCTAACACAATTTATAATTAAGCGATTAAAATAATGAAAATTAAATACACATAAGCATACTAAGCATATTTTATAATAATTATAACTGTGTAATATATATATGTATATATATATTACAGTACATACATATGCTAAACATATCCCATACATATGTACACATATATACCTACCATGTGTATATTGTACGAGTATATAGACATACACATATCATATATTATATACATATCATGTTATATACTATATTTATATATGTATTATATATATATGACATTTGTATATATACCACATATACATATGCATAGTTAAAACTGTGCATTCCGCTCGACCTTTCACCTCTTTACACAACATTCATATACACTCTCCATGTGCGCACGCATTCTTAATTTTTTTTTTTTAACTAAACTAAAAGTATAATGAGTTTTAGAGCTATTTGGTCCATGTATACTACTTGTGCTGGTGATTGCGTTTTTATTGTTGTAGGAAGCGTGTTTTGATAATGGTTCATTGGTAAATTTTGTCTGTTCGTTTACCAAGTTTTTTGTCTTGTGTTTATATATTTCGAGTTGTTCTATTATGTCAAGTCGGTCGTCCTTTATGGCCAGAATGTATTAGCTTCATCGTGGTCGTGATGTCATCGGGTTTGACAAAACTTAAAAAAAAAAAAAAAAAAAATTAAGTATGGAGAGTGTATGTGAATGAGAGCGCACATGGAGAGTGTACAAAATAAAGCAGGATACCACGGAAAATGTCTCTGACGCTTTCCAGCTCTGCGGAACCAACCACCACAACTACTAGATTTAAACAATTCACTTAGTGAGGAGGAAAACTCTTTTCTATAGATCTTTATAAACGTGAATGTGTGCATAATGAGACCAATGAGAGTATGATATGTTCGTGGCGTGATAGGTGCAGAATGGTAGAATGTGACGCTAGAAGAGTGATGTGACTAATTAGAAGATTTGCTTGTACAAACGGTGGTGAGCGGGTGTTTGATGTTTCATGTTTAACGGTGGTGAGTTGGTCTACTAAGTTTGATGGTCCTTACAAGATTGATCTTGTCTTAAGACTGTAAGTGTTCCACATGGATTTTGATCCCCCCCCCCCCAATAAAGATTTTCATAAAATTAATCTCTGTGTTTAAAGAAAACAAAAAACTAAAAAAAAAAAACGAAAAAACAATCAAGAAATGCAGTTATTCGGTCATACTTCCATGAAGGATGATGAACAATTTGCAATATTTCAAGCAGAATCACACCTTTATTACTCGCGCTAAAATAATCTGGTGTGAAACGACTTTCTACTACACCTTTCTCTTTATATAGTTACATACTTAATGACAAATTTGATAAAATTTCACATTTTGCTCCATATGTAAGTGGAGGTGGTGGTGGTAGGGGCAAGTATCCACCTACCAACCCAAGGGAAGTGAAGAGTGCGCCAATAACCCCATGTGTTTGCAATTAAAGGTCATAAATTCCGCACAACTATCTAAAAGCAATGAAAACTGTTTCAAATGAAAGTGATAAGTTTATTTGTATCTATGAAGTCAGCATTTCAAATTTAAAGGAAATCGTTGTGGTTTTCGAGATAATTCCCAAAAACTTCAAAACCTGTTCTACAAAGATCTACTTCCGGTTAGATTATGTAAGTACAGAACTATATATTGAATTGAAGTGGTACTTTAGACGAAAGCTTAACTTTATTGTTTCCCCACAACCCTCCAAATCAATTTTCGTGCTGGCTGTGTGTGCAGAGAGTACCGAGTTTAAACAAGAAAATCAAGGCTATATGTGTGTGTGCAGAGAGTACCGAGTTTAAACAAGAAAATCAAGGCTATGTGTGTGCAGAGAGTACCGAGTTTAAACAAGAAAATCAAGGCTATATGTGTGTGCAGAGAGTACGGAGTTTAAACAAGAAAATCAAGGCTATAATATGTGTGTGCAGAGAGTACCGAGTTTAAACAAGAAAATCAAGGCTATATGTGTGTGCAGAGAGTACCGAGTTTAAACAAGAAAATCAAGGCTATATGTGTGTGTGCAGAGAGTACCGAGTTTAAACAAGAAAATCAAGGCTATGTGTGTGCAGAGAGTACCGAGTTTAAACAAGAAAATCAAGGCTAGACTGTTGTGTGCAGAGAGTGACCGAGTTTAACACAAGAATAAACAAGCTGTTTTTACCCCGGTTGTGCATAGAGTACGCGAGTTTAAAACAAGAAAATCAGGCTGTTTTTGTGCAGAGAGTACCGAGTTTAAACAAGAAAATCATGGCTATGTGTGTGTGCAGAGAGTACCGAGTTTAAACAAGAAAATCAAGGCTGTGTGTGTGCAGAAAGTACCGAGTTTAAACAAGAAAATCAAGAAAAATTTGAAAATAAAAAAACATTCAGTAAAGTCTCACTTCCAGTTTTTGTCCCCTCCCCTCGCCATACGTACAGACCATTCTCTGGAAACATTTTGTCGAACTCAGAGGACCCCAAAACATGCAATTCTGGTAAAACACAATTTCGAAAATCTGATACGATCGTATCCCTTCCTTTCAGCAATTAGAGATACTAAAACAGCAACATTTTCAGATCTATTTATATTATATGGCTTCCAAACAGTTATTTTAGCCGAAGCCTGAATGTAAAAATTTTCTATACGAAACACTCATTAAGAGTCATATTTTTTACAGGCAGAAGTTTAATTTCATAAAATTTGACAAATCAGATTCTTCTGAAGTAAAAGAAAGTAATAGAGAATATACTGGGTGATGCACAACAGACAGCTGATGATATAGATAGCACTATCACGGTTGGCTAACATGTGATTATATAATACAATTTTGTTATATTATGTAAATCATTTTATTATAAACTGAGATACAATGGAAAACATGTTTTAAAGAGAAATGTTACAAAAAACTCATATTTCCCAGTATAATGAACATGGCGAACCTTGTCAATAACACAATAACACCTGGTATTGATGACTAATACAGTTGGATTACACAACACTAACAACCGGAAATTGAATGGATTGTCTTCCTTTTATATAGGAGCAATAGGAAGCTGATTAATTACTGGCGCCATGACTATATATGCTGCAATAGTGCGCTAGATAGTATAGTCATAATACTGACATCACTAGAACAGAAGAGTATCTTACCTTCTCAAACTGTACCAACTAGGAAGATTCTTAAATAATAAACAGGAAGAGTGTTGGCCAAGTGAAATAATGTCGACAGGATGAAAAGCTGATTTGTATCGCTTTCCATTTAACAATAAATACAAGTCAAAAGAAATTAGACAAGTTTTCCGGCAGAGAAAATTGGCATGTGAAAGCGACCTCTATATATTATATATATTTAAAAAGAAAAATAAAACATAATAAAGAAAAAGAGGCACTACTACTGTTACAATGTTTGTGTGTCTGTGTGTATTTTTATTCTCCTCTAATAAAGGTCAACAAAAGAATAGTAGTGAGGAAATTAAAAAACTATAATAAAAGTTTTTTATTTCATTTATGTAAATACGTATGTTGAGAATATAATATAAAAGAAACGTTAATATAATTTACACATTACACATCCAAAAGAAGATTTTTTTTTAAATCTGGTGTGAAACACTCACACGACTTTCTCTCACTGTAACCTATATAGTTATATATGTGAATGGCTCCGCAATGCTGGATAACATCTGGTATTTTATCCGTTGTAGCATGCATGCATTTCTCATTTCTTATATTCCTGTGAACCTAATTTTCTTCTTCCCCGGTGTAAAATACAGATTATTGCATAATATACTTCTGAAATTTCCTTTCGCCTCTATTAAAAACTACCTTAAAAAATGCCACCACGACATCTCTCTCAACATATTCTTTATTCAATTAATATCATTTAAAAATATGCATGATAAATGAAAATGAATACACTTAATTTTCTCTATTATTCATTTTAATATCATCCCCAATATCATCTTCTTCCTTCCTCCAATTTGCCGTCTTCCTTCTTACATATCAATATTTTCTTGGCCTTCTTACCTACATATTTTCTTGTATTAACGTTGCTTGGATTTCATATTTATTTATTATTTTTACAAGCTTTTGACTATCCTTAAACTTTGCATTGCCTCTATTTTTATTAGTACAGTGTACTCTTCAAATTTCCTAACCCCCCCCCTAATAAAAATGACTTGATAAAACACTGAGCATACTTAACACCACTATTAAAATTTAGCTATAAATTATCCTTCAAAACAAGCTATTTATAATACACTATTTTCTAATGGATAATCATAATTTATAATAATTCCATTTTATCATAAAACACACACACACACACACACACACACATACACACAAACATAGTAACATAACCTTATAACCTCCCCACATGTATACAACCAACAATGCAACAAGTGTGAGTGTAACAGAAACATTGGTTGAAGTGAACTCTCTACACGAACTTGGTGAATTTGCTCTGACGATGGAAGAAAATCCGAAACCGGTGGAACATAAGAAATATGCTTGCTGCGACTGTAATAATACCAGATACATCGTTATAATTAACATATTTTCTTCGAACATAATTTTTACTGGGTTAGCTCTAAAGTAGATGAAAAGGTCTTGCAAACCTTCGAAAGAAAGATCCTGTGGCGGATATACGGCCCAGTTGTGGAGGGAGTGACCTGGAGGAGAAGAGCGATGATGGATTTATTCCAGGGAGCCTACATTAAAATAATCAGGCTTGGCAGACTGCGCGTGTGCAGGACATATAGCTATAATGACAACTTTATGAGGTGCCCTGAAGGGGCAACTGAGCAGGAAGAAGAAGAGTAGAATCATACATTGTACTGAAGTTGTAATTTAGTGGAAAGCTTAAGTTGGGGGTTGCTTGGAACAGTACTGTTCCCCTCGAAACTCGCAAATAATCAATTTTCCCAGAAAAAGGTTTCAAATAAAAGTGATTGGACTATTATGATCCCATCACTTTTATATATATAAAGGAAGTACTTGTGTATGAAGTATATGGTCAGTGGAGCTTAGGTTGCCACAGGGTTTGGTCCCTCTCCACAGACGAATAATAATAATAATAAGGAAGGATTTTCACCGAAACTCTGTTGTCGTTTCATCTGTTGATGACCAAACAGAAAATCAAGTTTGAGCTTCCTGCAATGTTTCCTTTCTTCTTCTTATGCTGTACATAATACATACACACAGTTACATACACACAGTTACATACACACAACTAGTACATACACAGAACTAGTTCATACACACAGTTACATACACACAGTTACATACACACAACTAGTACATACACACAGTTACATACACACAACTAGTTCATACACACAGTTACATACACACAACTAGTTCATACACACAGTTACATACACACAACTAGTTCATACACACAACTAGTTCATACACACAGTTACATACACACAACTAGTTCATACACACAGTTACATACACACAACTAGTTCATACACACAACTAGTTCATACACACAACTAGTTCATACACACAGTTACATACACACAACTAGTACATACACACAGTTACATACACACAACTAGTACATACACACAGTTACATACACACAACTAGTTCATACACACAGTTACATACACACAACTAGTTCATACACACAGTTACATACACACAACTAGTTCATACACACAGTTACATACACACAACTAGTTATGCCTATTTATTCAGGCGGGCTTAACGTTCAACTACCAGATTAGGTGTCGCGGACGGGAGCGGAAGCACATACTTTACCATCAACATTTTTTAAACGAATATAAAACTAAGCAGCTATACGCTGGACTCGAACTGGGGTCCTCCCATTTACAAGTCCATGTGTATAACCACTACAACACCCGCCCCGCTCATTTACTACCTCCATAATTAGTAGTTGCGGTATAGTTCCAGAGTTGCGATAGTAATGTCTTTTAATAAATGTTTTTGTTGCAAAAATAATACAATAGATACATATATTTGTACGTTAAAAGGACAATTTTTTAACTTTATTAAATAAATAAATATAACAGAATATACTAGTCGATACAACATTGAATTTATCTCTACAGATACAGATACTGTTTCAATGTCCAAACTATAGATTCATTTGACATTGGAATAGTCAATTCTCTCGGTGATTGTTACAAATAAAGTTTTTTAGAAAAACTCTCCTGTGTCTGACTGTGACAACCAATTTCATTTCAACGCAAAATAACATAGACAGATAAAAACAATAAAGGAAGGGGAAAATACCAATGGATTTCATTAAAGGTATTATACTAACTATAAATACAGAGACCTATCACTTTTATTTGAAACTTTCTTCTTCTGGGTAAGTATGAACTTAGGGAAACTTAGGTAAGTAAGGGAAAGTAAAAAAAAACACTTAAATAATTAAGGGGGTTTAGGGTGATAAAAAGTTTAAGCTTTCCTCAGAAAAATGTTTGTTTTTTTTTACTTTCCCTTACTTAGCTAAGTTTAAATTGTCCCATTGATAAAACATGAGCAGAACTAAAGATCCAGTAATTAGAAGATAATTACAAGTATGAAGAATATTTGTTCCGGTGAAAACTCAATTTCGAAAAATTGCCACATACTTAACATGCCGCTGAATAACCCTTCTCTTACGTGCAAAGTGGGTCTTGTAATATTTGTCCCTCTGACGTGTCTCGACGACCGACTTCTGTATTGTCGGTTACCTGAACTATCTGATTATTGCAACTGACTACAGCCAGACTTTATTTTTTGTATACGGAACTGTTTGGAGATCCAAATAAAAACTAATTCCCAACGTATCTGGTCAGCTTGTAGGAAGTACTTGAATAATTACGACAAAATCTATACTAAATAAGTTCGATATTGCAATGGAACTAATCATCATGGAACAAATTCGTCAAACAAAAGCTGGGCGCAGTAGTTTCATTACCAACAGCATCTAGACGCCACCCCTGAGGCTCCATGGTCACCACATAGCATTACCTCCCATGTCAGGTCACCGCAATGAACTGGCGAATGGGATTCAACGCGAATGGAATTTCCTAAGAGAAGCTGTAGGAGAAACTAAATAAAAACAGAACACCTGAAAGCTTAATAATCAGTCCTCAGCTGAACTTAAAGAGTAAACATCTATCGCCAGATCAACTTTGATTAGTTGACAAGACTTAACCTTGAAAGGTTCACCAAGCTAACCACATTAGCTCACCACTGTTAGAACAAGCAAGGGTTCTAACTAGCCACATCACTTTCCAGGCGACTCAATTCTACATTCATCACGCTACCAACATCACCACTTTTCTCTCGGTCATTCTACCCTCCAAATACTGTTCTCTCCTTAGTCAGTAAATCGTTAAAATATAAATTATGAGTTTAGTATCAGTTTGTGTGTTCATCAATTCCACCATACAGTTTGTGTGTTCAGTACCACTATAGCAATAATTATGTCTATAGTTAATGTAACTTCTAATTATTAGTTTGTATTTTATTTACAGGAATAAATTGCCGAACATAGTGCTGTGATACTGATCAGAATACATCTATGCCTACTGTAACCAACCAGCTATGGAACATAATTCTAACAGTGGAAAGTTTTCACAACCGTCGTCTCAACCTCAGCCACCAACCCCCACTCCCTTACTATTTAGAGATGCTTTTACAGCATTTAATGAAAAACTTATTCAGTATGCTAGCAAGTTAGGAATGGTAAACAGTACAGAGAACAGCACTGTTGGAGAGAATGAGCCTTTTCCACTGTTCAATCGGGCTGCTTTAATTCAAGCTTTTAATTAAAAGAAAAACTTAACTTAGTAATATATATACAGCACAAAATTATTTAAAATATACTTTAGAAAGGGGAAAATGAAGGCAATAAGATCTTAATTTTTGTTTACTTCTAATTAAATTTAAAATCATTTTTACAGCTTTCGCTTTATTTATATGTTCATATAAAATGGAGTCGCTGCTAGAGAAAGTAAATATATGAGGTGCAAATATTGTAAAGTATGTATATTACAATAATTATATCAATAATATGTGTTATTACAATAATTATAATTACTGTACATTGTAGTAATTATTAAAATAATTTTATATATATATATATATATAAGCCGGAAGTGCCACTTTACTAAAAAGATTTTCCAGTTTTTGCAATTTTCTCGGCAATAGCTCTAATAATTTTCTCTTACTTTGTACATATACACTCAAACATATAGTCACCCTTATTTGAAACATTTTTTTAGGATAACTCATTTTATGGGGCATCAAAGGGGGGAATGAAAAGTCATGCTCCCCTAAAAGTGTCCTATTATTAAAATATGGACCCCCTACCTGTATTATATTGATGGCTATTACCAGTTAGTAAAAAGTCTAGTTTTATAGAAGATTCGCTAATTCGCTAATGTTTCCTGAAAAAAAATTGGTGGCAGCTTTTTTTATTAATAATTGATAGAGAAAGTCTAATACATTTCTCATCAACTATGTGCTTTAGATTAAAACAAAAAACTAAATAAATATATATATATAAAAGAAATGTATGAATATAAATATATAGAAATGCGTCATCAGTGTCACAAAAAAAAAAGAGTACGTCATGAGAATTACGTTATGGCACAAAAGTAGTAGTTTTGTTTAATTTGGCGCCAAACATATATAACACAGCACGTATAGTGATGAGTTTGGGCCAATATTTCATGGCTGAGAACAAGTCTCTGGCCACGAGAGTGAGTAAAACTAGCACAGTAGATGAGGCGGGCGGGTGCCAGTCTCTTAGTAAATATGAAGAAATATCACCAAACATTTATAGTCAGACAAGCTTGAACTACTAACGGCTGAGAAAACAAAATTATACATAGCGAGTTTAGATTGTCGGTTTAAAACAGAAAAAAATGTTGAAAAAAATTTTGTTTGTCCTAGATATTTCGGATGCGCACATTTTCAGTACATGTGCAGTTTGTAACCCGTGCAAATATCAGTTTCTAAATAAATTACAAGAATATTGAAGTAGAATTTACCATTCAATGCAATGATAATATTCAATTAATACTCAGTTAATAGTCTCTGTTCAACCAATCACTGTAATACGCACTCGATTGGTTGAATTTTTGAAAGAGAGCCATTCTGATTGGCCAAGGAGTTTTGTATGAAATTAACTCGTGGTTTACAGAAAATCTGCAGTTCAATACAAATTACTTTCATATCTTCTTGTTTTAAAAAATGCTCAGTAAGTAGAAAAATTGTATATTTAATTAAAAAACAAAATCGAAACAATGTTCTACAAGCTTGAAAATAAATTACTAATATGAAAATAGAAAACACGATTATTTATATAAACTGTAGAGAACTTCAATACACCTTTGTAGATATATGGAGAGAAAGTGAGAAAGAGTGATAGAGAGAGAATAAGAGAGAAGAAATTGAATTTATACAGTCCAGTCGTGTGTGTGAAGAAAACACGGTTTGTGGGCGCTAAGGAAACTAAACAATTCAAATGTAAAATGCAAAAAAAAAAGAAAACCCAGGGAAATTCTGATTATAAATTCAAAGCACACATCTCTCCCACAGATAACTAAGCGAGGCAAATTTGTTTGTTTATATTATTATATAAAATGAAAAGGCAGTAAATGAAAAATAAAGTAAGAATTTTTCATAAATTTCCAATTTCTTTCTACTTTTTTTTAAATGTTTTTAGTATTTCGTGTTATTGTATTATTCTGTTTCTACTTTTTTTTCCCAAACTTGTTTCCATCCATACCCGTTTCAAATCAAGGCATAGTCTGGCATTAGAACTAAGAGGATGTTTAGAAGGAATCCTATGACAAGCAGACACTTGGTGACCAACAAGGTCATTGTAGTTCCGCTGGAGATCAGTATTCCAATATAGTTATCTTTAAAAGTGTCAAGAATAAGGAGTAGTTATAGGCAAGAATAAATAGGAGAATAAGCAAGTAGTTATGTACTAGAGTGTTAATGTGATGGGAAACGTTGGACCCCAGCAGTTGTACATGCCAACTATCTTACTGGTCTCAAATTGTAGCATATATGGAGTGTTTGGGATTTAAAAATGGCCAAAGAAATGTAAGTGAGAGATTTTTCTCATCACAGCCGGCTCCAGTTTTTTTACTTTCTCTTACTGCCGGGACACACCTCGCTGTTTTTATGGAGAAAAAAGAACTGAAAGAACTCTTTTGAAAGACGCACCACCCGTCAACCAATTTTTTTCCAACTTGAAATTTTGGCAATATATTTGATTCTGATTAATATTAATATGGATATGATAGAATTCTAGAATAGTAAATTAAAATAACATTATTGTAAAAAAACATAACCCCTCGCCCCCTCCCCTCAGAACCACCCCTCCTCTTAATCCCCCCACTCTTAATAATTTTTCCAGAGAAATCTTATAAATAAAAGTTGTAGCTCTTTGTATTTGTAGCTAATATTCCAAGTTTAACGGAAATTTTTGAAGCCGTTTTCGAGGAAATATGAAAGAAGTGAAACTCCATTAAGTAAGCTGGTACTTCCTATGAACCGTTTTTGTCCACAACCTTATTGTTAGTTTCCTAGATGGAACTTGAAACGAAATTTAATACAAGCATGAACTTTCTGCAAATACCCCAAATTTGGACTACTTTTTTTGGACTCAGGAGTAATAATGAATTATATTAGAAATAAAAGCTTCGCTGTGTAAAAAAGAGACAGGGAGAACCACTTACATCGCTGGATTTTCGACGGCTTAAGATACTATTGAACTTTGGTCGTTTACAAATTGCACAATCCTAGGTTTGGCTGTTTATAGATGGCCAAAGTTCGAAATTGAACTCAAATTCGGGCTTTGGTCGTTTTAAAACGGCCAACCCTACGTTTGAGCAAAATATTCGACCAATGGACAATTTCGGGCTTTGCGCCCAGCATATATAAAGTTAGAAGTGTTAGAAGTATCTACGTTAGAATCATTGCAACAATTCCTAATTTGAAGAAAATATGTTAACCCGAAGAGCAACTTTTCAGAATAGGTTTCTGTTGGGGGGGGGGAGTTCTGTGAGAGTGTTTCACATTTCAAATTCTTGCATCGAAAATACAAGTGGGCAAAAGTTAAAAAAAAAACTATAAAAGTCATAATTTCATCAACACGATCCAAGATCAACATTACTACCTAGTTTACATATCAAAAAGAAAAGTATAAACCGCTTTACATATATATAACCTCCCCAAGGTATATTTAAATAAAATGAATAATGTAAGAGTGGTGCCGGTATGGACAGGTAAGAAGTGGTGGGGGTAAGTGAACTAGTATTGAGGGTACACTGCAATGAACAGACTAGAGGGGGCGGAAAGTTATTCTGAATTGGTAGAGTGCTTAGAATTGAAGAACTCTGCCTTTTTGTGCTTCTTTCTTCTTTTATAGGGGGAAGGGAAGAAATTTTATATATGAGGAGGAATTTTATATATATATATGAGGAGGCAGTGGAAAAAATTTAAATATCGATGAAATTGTAATAAACAGTGGGAAATTGCAATAAACAGTGCAATAAACCAGATCCCGACTCGGATCTGGACTTCCATGTTTTTTCCACATGTTTTATGACCTTTCTCTCACTCCTTCCTTGTAAGTATTGCGATCGTGTCAAATTTTCGAAACTGAGGTTTTTTCCCCGGAAATACACGTTTTGAGATCCTCTGAGTACGAAAGAAATTTATTTAATGAACTCTATATTTGTACCTGTGTGTGTGTGTGTGTGTGTGTGTGTGTGTGTGTGTGTGTGTGTGTGTATGAAGAGTTCAAAAACGAAAAAATTACAGGAAGCTCAAACTATATATTCGGTTTAGTTGTGTTACTACCGCATCTGACACGAAAACGGACAAAAAATCATCAACCGGAAGTGCGACGTTACTGAATGTTTTTTGCTTCATTTTCTCGCGATTTTCTTTAAATTTACAAATAAATATTAATCACTTTTAATTTAAAATATCTTACCGGGAATGTTTAATTTTTGGCGGTTTCTGTGGGAACTGTAGCGTTATGCTTTCCTCTAAAGTACCACTCCAGTACAATCTATGATTTTACTACTTGCACAATATTAATACATACTAGAAGCTTTAATAGAATTGCAAATTTGAGGATAATTATTTAACCGGAAGTGCTACATTACAGAATAGATTTTTGAATTTTTTGGAATTTGTTGTTAACGGCTACAGCGATTTTTGCGGAATTTGTGGCGTTAAATTTGAAATACATGAGGGGCTGGTTGTACGTTATTGGCTTGTCCATTTCCCTCCCTACTTGGGCTCAGCAGGTTGGTACTTGCCCCTCCCCCCCGTCTCCTCAATAATTATGTTAAGGAAAATGAGTAAAATTGGAAATTATATCCAAAAGGAAGTTATTTATGTTTGTAGTAAAATACAATATTTTCTATTTCAAAAATCCATAATAAACTACGTCTTCTATGAGTCACTTTAAATTGTAATACATGACTAGCAGTTATATACTCACAAGCACAATACACAGGAGATAATGACGCAGTTTTGAAGAGAATGCGAAGAAGAAGAAGAAGGTACATTGCAGCATCCAAACACTCCGTTACCTAGCTACCTCTACATCAGTATCTATACCAGAAGGATGCTGTTACTACTTGTACAGTAAGATCCCATCTCTCTCTGTTACTATCACTTCCGCCCTCACTCATTCTCTCTCTGGATCTCTTTATCTCTCTCTCTCTCTCTCTCACACACACACACAAAACTCTATACATAAAGATCTACGTGGCCAACATTGGTTATCACTAGGTACAATACGTGACGTCATTACTAAACCAGTTACACCTTCAATAACAACCAGTATTATATTCGCGTGTGTATATGGGGAGCGCAAGCTCTGTTCCTTTCTGCTTTAGTTTAATATGCTGAAGTTTACTGCTACAACATCTTCGGGATCTGAAACTATGATTGATGCGAACACTCTAAATTCACTACGACCCTTTTGTTATAAATTACAAAGGCTTTATTGTCTTTATACTTTGCAGTAACATCCCTTTAACATCCATCTGTTTCAAGTGTTCAACCTCACACACATGCTCACAAACATGTGACGTGAAACATTCACACACCTTCTTCCCTAATTAGCAAAACATTCTTGAAACTTTGAATTTTAACTACATGTTTAATTGGTAATTAGCATACGCGGTTAAAGTGGTGACCTTGTTGAGTTTTCAAAATACAGCAGTCTCTGTCAACTCCCCAGCAAAACTTGTCGTTTAAACTTGAGTATGCTATCGGCACAGATGTATCAAAGTAGGTCACTTTCCCTTTACCTATACAACTTTTCCCCGAAAAAATTACATCAGATAATTTTGCGGAATTTGAGACGTTGAATTTCAAATATATGGACGGTTGTTTCTACGTTCTTGGTTTAGCAGGTTATGGGTACGTGTTCCTCCATCATCTCTAGTTATTATGTCCCAGATGTTAGCATACAAATCGAGCAAGTTTGAAGAAAATTTGTAATTTAAATATAATTGTATTAAAGAAAAGTAAGAGAAAGTCGTGAGAGAATCGTGTAACACAAGACTTTTTTCCTTTCTCATACTCCTAGTGTGTGTGTGTGTGTGTGTGTGTGTGTTAACAGAATACCTACACAAAAACGAAGAGTCACAGATACCTCAAACTTGGTATTCCGTTTCGGCACTATCTCCACGTCCGACCGAAAATTTCGGACAAAATCCATCAGTGGGAAGAGCGCCCGTAGTGAATGTTCTTTTCCAGTTTTCGCGATGCGTGAAACGTCCAATACTATCACACACAACCCAAATACCTGTCACTTATAACTGAAACATTTTCCCGGAAAAAGATTTTTTGGAAGTTCTGGAAATTTCGGAAGGAACACTATGATTGCCTCTAAAATGCAACTTCAGCGTAATATATGCTTTCACCACTAATATAATGTAATACACATTAGAAGTATTGTTAGGATAGAAAATCTGAAGCAAACTGAGAAGGCAGCATCCCCGAAAAATTGAGAAGAAAACCGATTTTATTTCAAGGCTATAGTGAGATCAAATTGTAGCGGAAGTATGCGGCGAAATAAGTGTGCAACATGTGGAGTAAAATCCAACTTTAAAAACGAATTCGACATGTATTGCAGTAATGCATTGAAATCAATAAATAAAAATTTGCATTACCAATAATAATTATTCTTATGAATACATTATTAAAATTTATGCAAATATAAAATAAATAATAATCACAAACTGCAATTTTAAGGGTTAAATCATTTTGACAGAATGTTTGTAAGCGGAAACATTTTTTTGCAGACAAGTCTGCCTACGTGAAAATTTGTCATATTAAAAACCTACACATGCGCATAATAGGCCACCTTCTAAATAAAAACGAATTATGTAATAATTCAAGGTTTGTGTGTGTATGCGTTGTATAAACTGCTATCACAAAGAAAGTTCGCACTTGATGTTCCGTTTAGGTACCAAAGTCCGGATGAAAACGCAGCCAAAAACCATCAGCCGGAAAAGCCCGATGAAAATTTTTTCGTAACTCCGCGCATATTTCACAAAAAAAAAAGAAAAAAAATGGTTCCAACGATTGTCCTTGAAACTCGCAACCAATTACACACACAGCGCACTGAGCTGTAAATATTTATTTGATACATTTTTTCCAGGAAAAGTGACTATCTGGATGGTGGTGTTTGGGAGATTAATTTTAATGCTTTCCTCTAATGTACCATTTCAGTACATTATTGTTAAGAAGATTCTTGGAAAGGGGCAATTATTATCTAGTTGGGCTTTATACTGACCATTTAAGTTTCGCTGGGGATGACGACTCTACTACAATGCCATCACATTGAGTCACAGATTCACATGTATTCTGTACATTTTACAAGATTACATCTATATTTACATTTTTGGCCAACATGAAGTAAATTTTATCAAAGTTTACAATTCCAATAATTTTGCATCGAAGTCGTGTGAGTGTTTCATCCAGTTGTTTTTTACTTTCTTTGACTCCCTAGTAAAAATAGGAAGTCACCGCGATCACGTCAAATTTTAGAAATTGAGTTCTCAGGAAATACATGTTTTGAGGTCCTATGAGTACGAAAAAGAGAGGCTTTAGAAAATGGCCTGTATGTTTGTGTGTGTGTGTGTGTGTGTGTGTGTTTTAACAAATTATTTCAAAAACGAAAAATCGCAGGGCACTGAATCTTGGTATTCCATATCTGACAGGGAGGTTATGGGCAAAAGCGCGATTTTCTTGAAGTTATACAGAAATTAGTCGAGTTTTTTTGATTTATTCGAATATGGGTTGACTATTTTCTCTAAACTTTAAAATGCTAATAGCCCATATACATATTTTTTTCATGGGACTGCGTCCAAAAAAGGTCTAGCTATTGTGCCCCCCCCCCCCCGCATACTATTAATATATAATTCATAAATAGTAACTAGACATTTAAAGAAGGAAAAGAACTCAGTGATCCCTCTAGTTATAGACCCTATTTCATTGACTTCCTGATTGAGTAAGGTCCTGGAATTGACAATTAATTATAGATTAGTATATGTGTTAGAAACTCGAGGACTTTCCAGCCAGAATCAAGCGGGATTTCGCAGGTATCGTTCCACGCTGGATCAAATGACCCCCTTGAGGTCTACGTCCAAAATGCATTTTTGCGTAGAGAGGACGTGTTGGCCGTATTCTTTGACCTTGAGAAGGCTTGGGATACAACTTGGAACATGCGGTCCTGCGAAAGTGTCGGAAATGGAATCGAGGGAAACTACCGAGGTTCTTCCGTGGCTTTTTGGAGTCCGTGGACCAATATGTTTTAAAAAACGGAATACCTCAGGGGCTGGTTCTAAGCGTAACTTTATTCACGATGGCAGCAATCTAGCTGAAATTGTAGGCGAGCCTGTTCAAGTATCTGTATACGTTGCCGACCTCGCCATTTATCTCTCAAGGATTGATCTTGGTGAGGTCCAAGAAACCCTACAACAGCCAGTTGAAAGGGTGGCTGAAGAGGGTTCCAAGAACGGGTTTAAATTCTCTAGAACTAAGACGGTGTGCCATCATTTTTGTCGACTAAGACAGGAGCATAGTCCTCTCACGTTGCTCTTGCTCGGCACACAGATGCAGTACAAAGCAAATATCGATTTCCTGGGCCTCATATTCGAAACTAAGTGAAATTGGCAGGATCACATAGATTAAACTTATAAAAAAGCAAGGAGAACCATCGAAATATACAAATTTCTTGGCAGCTATAAATGGGGCACGGAACGGGAAATCTTGAAGCGCATCTTCATTGCACTCACCCGTTCCAAATTAGAGTATGGAGCGTCAGTATATAGCTCTGCGCGCAAGTCACGCCTGAAGTTACTAGTGAAGGAATTACAGAATTTATAGTAAAGGAATTTGATTGTTCACAGGCGCTTTCAAGAAGGAGAGTCGGGGTTGCTGCCTTCTCAGTTTAGAAGAGATTTGATTAATATTGCCTCTAAGTGTGTAGAAGCTCGCCATTTATGCAGTCAAATTTACCCATTCACTAACTTGCTATGAACGGTGAAGGCATGTTCTTAACTTGCACATCCACAGAACAAGTGTGGATGCCAAGTAGCATGTGCCATCTCAACTCGTGTGGCCACCGATCGAGAAATAAATAATGTATGAGGGACGCTTACGGCCAAGGCAGTCGATGCCCCACCCCACAAAAAAAAAAAATAGACGTTTAGCAAAAATTACAATTTTGAAGATAATTTATTAATTAGAAATATAAGAATTTTGCTTTAAGTGAAACGCATTAGTTTTGTACAATATATATAAACTAAAATTCGAGGACGAATGTTCTAGAAGGGCCAACAACAAATTAAAATAAAATGGCAGAAGATGGGCATAAGAAGCAATTAACGTCAATAAACTCGCAACTAAATGTTAATCAATTAAACGAATTCTACTAGAAATATGTAGAATAGGAAGTTTTGAAGAAATGACTAGAGAAATAAGAAGAAAGTTGATTAGCAAGAAGAAAGAAAACAAAATTAACAAACTGACGAAGAAGAGAGCAGAGTAAATAGCAAAAGATCTCGATAATTATGGATATTATATTTGTAAGTTCTGCCGCCAGAGTGCTCACATACCGCCACACCATGTTCGGCTGTACTTCGACATTACTTCCCCTTGGTAATAATAAAGAAATAGGCCAAGTTCGCTGTTATCCATTACAGAGACAGAGAGAGTGAGAGAGAAACGAGAGAGTAACTAATTATATCTTACTTAATTTGGTAATTTAAGTTTATCTCAGTTTCCAACCAAACAAACTTTGGCCCATACTTTGCGGAACTCTTATTTTCACTTTCGCATAGTGATGATTTTTGAATTTCATCAAACTCCAGTTCCCACAGTATGTGAAAGAGTTATTGTGAAAAATGGTCTATCTTGCTCCTCCTCCCCCAGAGAATGTGTGTGTGTGAGTGTGTATGTGTGTGTTTTTTTGTTATTATTATTCGTCTGTGGGGAGGAACCATACCCTACGCTATCCAAAGCGCCACTGGGCCCATATAACTACCCCAAATAAAAACAACAACAAACCGATTCTAGAACAAAAATCTCCCATCTAAGATTGACCGCAGTCCAAACAAATCTCACCATAATCTTAATGGGAAATAGCCCAAGCTACAGGTTCCGACCAAATGTCCTAAACTTAATTTCCTCAAAGCAATATGTCATAAGATGGATGAGTGTTTCTTCCTTGTCTCACCTACTCTAAACAGATGCCTGAAGGAGGTCCCCGTGAAAGAAACAGCAACATTCACTATTAAATAACTATCACTATTAAATAAGCACCTTAGACTACCGACTGTGCTCATCCATAGGGTTGGATGGTGTGAAATTACCCATAAGTGTGTGTTCTTGAACAGCATATTTAAAAATAATAAAAATCCAATGTGAAACACTCGCACGACTTTCTCTCACCGCTTGTTATTACAGTTGTATATAAAATGACAAATTTTATTTATTTGAAAACTTACTTCTGTAAAGTGGCACTTCCGGTTAGCCGATTTTCTTCAAATTTGGAATTCTATCAATGCTTCTAGTATAATTTAATATTTATATATTAATATTATTAGATGGTAGAACCATACATTGGTACTGAAGTAATACTTTACGGGAAAACGTTTCTGTTTCCCCAGAAATACTTAAAAAAATCAATTTTCCCGGGGAAACGTTTAAAATAAAAGTGATAGCTGTTTATGTATGTACATAGTATACGAAATTTAAAGAAAATCGTTGTAGTCGTTTTCGAGAATATGGCGAAAACTGAAGAAAACAAATCAGTAATGTTGCACTTCCGGTTTGATGAATTTTTGCCCAAAACTGTCATGTTAGATATGGTGATGGAACCTGAACGGAATATCAAGTTTAAGCAGCGATTTTTCATTTTTGAGATATTTTGTTCACAAACTATTGTTAAAACACAGCCTATTTGTTAAAAACATTGTTTTCGTTGCGAGGGGGACATCGAGACATGTATTTCCGGAGAATACTCAATTTGGAAAATCTGCCCGATAACAATATTTCCTCTTACCACAAGACAAGGCCAATAAACATTGAACATCCCCCCCCCCCATGTAGGACACATTTCGACCTCAATCCACAGATTACATAAAACTATTAAAAAAATTTAATTTTTTTGGGTACAAAGTGTGTTACAAAAAAATAAAATTTCTAGACATTGTGTGTGTGTGTGCGTGTTTATGTGTTTATTTAGATAAACTTCCTGCGATTTCTCCATTTTGATCTCTTCTCACTCTCTCAAACACCACACATACACACACCATTCACTAAAAACTTTTTTCGACTCCAGAAAACATGTATGAGAAAACACGATTTCAAAACGAATCGCAATACTTTCTCACACAAGAAGTAAGAGAAAGTATAAAAAAATTAATGATAAAAATTCTTTATTAATAAGTAAAAAGTACATAGTGGCACTTTGTTTACAAATATGCAGATTAGACAGGGTTAAAAACAGCACCAACACCACCACCACCGCCCCACTAGCTAACTACACAATGAGTAGTGGGGGTGTTGATGAATAAGGGTGATAATGTTTAAACTAGGTGACCAGCAGGGCGCACTACCTCTGCATCGCTGGTAAATCAGTGCTGCCACACACTTTATGTACACAATGAAATCTGAAAGGACAAGACAACACAACGCACACATGTGATTCATATTAAAGAAATGCCACGATCCCTTTTTCTAAAAATTAATACTTTGTGGGAAATATTAAGGAATGAAAAGTTTCTAGTTGGTTAAAGTCCATTCTACTGATAAAAAAATAGTTCAGACCAATGTAATAAGTTCGGCCATTATAACATTCGTTTTTGTGCATTCTTCTACGTATTGTGATTTATGTATTCTTCTATTTTTTATTTTTTATTATTTTTCTTTTGTTTTTAAATTATTGGTCCTACAGGTTGAAGGCACGTCCAGCCCGCTCCCTCAACTAAAAGAAAGAAGAAAAAAAACTGCGAGAAAGAACCAAGCAAGAACTTAAATTATAATTTATGGTAGCCAGTATGGCGTACTGTTGTTGATAAAACTGGCTGCTCTGTCGCTGGAAGTAAAAAAAGCAAAACCAAAAAAAAGTAGAAGATGAGGTACCAACTTTTTTAAATTTTTTAAAGCTCAGAGTGCCCATCATTGTACAAAAAAAAGTTGAACTTCACTGTATAAAACATGCTTTTATACTTTAAATAAAGAAGTTTGATAAATCACTATCACAAAACTATTATATAAAACACAATTAGTTTTTTACTTTCTCTTATATCTCCTAGTTAGGAGGGAGTCTCGAGTAGGGAGGAAATCGCGCTAGATTTCCGAAATTGAGTTTTCATTGGAAATACGTATATTGGGGTTCCCTGAATATGATAAACATGTTTTTACCGAATGGTCTATGTGTGTGTGTGTGTGTGTGTGTGTGTGTTTTAACAGAATATCTCAAAATGAAAAATCGCAGAAAGTTCAAACTTGGCATTCCGTGTGGGTATCACAATGGGATCCGACAGGAAATTACCTGTCAAAATCTCTAACCGGAAGTAACAATTTACTGAAGATTTTCACTTTTTCATGGTTGTCTTGAAAACGGCTCCAATGATTTTCTTGAAAAATGGTATATTAAAGATAGAGAAGAAAATACAAAGAAAAACACACAGTTTTCCTTACTGAAGAAAATATTATAATGAAGGAAAACTAAATTATAATAGGAAATTATTTTCTTTGTATTGTTGATGTTTATATTATTTAAACATGTTGCATTGAATGTTGAGTAGTATATCCAACTAACTCGTCCAAGTTGAGAAATATGAGACAATGATTAGAATTAGGGATTAGGGATTAGGAATGAAGAGAGAGCGGCTCCAGTTACTTAGCTCAATCTTGCAAGGATTCCAGAAGATTCAACATTCAGAGATAAATAAAGGGAAAATTTATACAAGGAAAATTAAAGCAGATTAACTGACATTACTGCCCTCTCTCTCACTCACTCTCTCTGTCTCTTAGTTTCAGCTTTAATAATATTGTTTCTTATTTCTAAATTTAAATTAAATTAAATTTATTATACTAAACTACTTGTTCCTTGTACAAATTATTCTATGGATTATAAACTGCGGTGGGAATAGTGAGGAATTCCTGGCATAATTCATAATTTTCTCTAACAAAAATTTACATCCACTTTAGTAAAGTGAGTGCAATACTCTTGTGTGAAACACTCACACAACTTTCTCTTACTCCTCTCAATACGATTATAATATAAAATGGCACATTGTCTTTAAACCTAATCTTTAATTCTGTAGATGTCCTAAAATTATGTCACATAGTTCATATGTCCTAAAATGTAGGGGTTCGTGTGTGTGTGGGGGGGGCCAACCTCCCAGCCGAGGCAGGTACAGCATTATTACATAGCAAAAGCGCCAGTAATAATGAACAAACACAACATTTGAATTTTAACATCTCAGTTTCCCCAATACCCCTACAAAATCTTTTTCTTAAGGAAAATGTTCAAATAAAAGTGACAGGTTTATATTTGTGCAAAAAAAACTCAAAAATACATGGACTTGCACAGACCAAAATCAGTCCACACATTCACGAACAAACGGACTCAAGAGTGTGTTACAAATACAGCAGTATATATATGACTGAAGTATGTTCCTACACTATATATACGCTGTATGTGTGTGTGTGTGTGTGTGTGTGTGTGTGTGTGCACAGAAAGTAGAGAAAATTGAAACTTGGTTTATCATTTAGGTTCTATCAGGGGACGCGACAATAAGGTTTTGATCAATATCGGTCGACCGGATTAACTTTACTGAATAGATTTTAAGGGGAGCTCTAGAGGATGGCGTTTTGGGCTCCCCACTACTGTCTACATAATACTTTTTTTATTGAATATTTACATCTGTTGTATAAGGTACAACAAGTCTATATAACATTAATAAGAATTTAATGTATGGCCAAACTTCACAGAGTGAAAAAAATTGGTTTACCAGAAGTACAACTTTCATATTATATTTCGGATGCATATATATATATTCAATTATATGTGTAATTTGTAAGTAAATAATAAATCATAAATAGAACTACGTAAATTGCAGAAAAAGAACGTCGTGTGAGTGTTTCACGATTTTTTGTTTCCATTACTAAGAATTTGCCAAAATAAAAATGATGATGTATTTAAGATGGAAAAACTAAATTTAGTTTGAGAAATACTCATTTCGTAATTACTTTTTTTAAAAAAGAGAAACGCCTGAAATACTCGCCAAAATACTAGTATTACTACTAGAAACTGAAAATAATAATAATAACATATGACAACAGAGTGTGTAAGTGTATGTCTTGGCGGGTACAGCATTCTTAGTAGATCTCCGCGCCAAAATACCCCCCCCCCTCTCATATACACTGCCACCATGACATCACAATTATAATCGCTCCATTTCTTTTTTCTTCCTGTTGTTCTTTTTCTTTTTAAATGTAAAGTACTAAACTAAAAAAGGTTTTAGCGTCATCATGAAACACCTTAAAACTAGGAGTAAGAGAAAGTAAAAAAGTTAACATTAAAAGCTATTAAATATAGACATTAAAAGACCGTTGTATTGACATACTATTGCAAAACATTTAGTTCAGATATTTGAGTCCGCATCACTGGTTTGTTAAAAACCGTATTGCAATAGGTTTCTTCAATATATTATTGAGGTGACTGCTACATTAACACTGCGTTGACTTATGAAGAATATAAGGGTTAAACGTAGGTTTCCACTGACATGGTCTCAGCCCGAAAGTGTTTTTAATGAGAGTAATCGTAGAAAACTAAGAAGATCTCATTGATATATTGCAAGGTACGCGAATGATATGAATTCGATTAAAGAAGTCATTTCTATGTTCTTTTAGTTGCTCAAAATATATTTAAGGAAGAAAATTCTTCCAGACTTCTTAACAACTTCTTATGGATTTAAGAGTTAAATAGATTCAAGGTTCTTTGGTCAGAATTCTCTACGGATGAATAGTTGAAGAGCTTATGCCATTTCCTTTAAGTGACACTTCCTCTTCCCGAGTTCTATCTGACAGCGACGACATTCCCTTGAACAGTAGTTTAGAACATGCTACTCATCGTAAAGGCCAAAGCACTTACTATAAGGGTGTCTGTTACGAGAATTAGAACGAATTCTATACACCCTGAACGAGTAGTTAGTTTTACCACTGAAATGACATTTGTTTTGGGGAAAGAGAAAATAAGAGAGCGAGAAAGATCAATTTCTAAAAATCTCTTTTTCCGTCTCAGCGGACCTCAGAACGTAAATTTTCCAGCAGTGAAAACTCGAAAATAGAACTCAGATGCTAAAAAAGAGTAAGAAGAATATTGTCGGGAAAGTGTTTGCAAACTGAAATGCAAATGGAGAAAAATAAGAGAAACAAAGTAAACAAAGAGTGCGCTCCGTGACAGTATAACCGGACAGTTCTACCAGTTCTCTGTTAACAATTAATTAACTACAGGTTCAATTTAAAAGTCACTAATCGTTTTCCTATTTTAGCAAAATCGTGCCACCACTCAACGTAACGATTTTGTCACACAGTTTTATCTTTCTTTTTTTAACTTCGTAAAACTAATTAAATTAAAAACACTCCATTCTTTCCTCGCCGGTTTATTCAAATGGTTAATAAAAAGAAGTCGTTGTAGTAATTTTTCCGAAGGGCTTTCCATTCCCTCCAACAGAAAACACCCGCCATTCTTAAAACGAAAATAATTGAAAAAGAAAAATGAAAAAGTTCTTCAATATTTCTAGAGAGGTATTTCCCTCTAGCACAGCCTACTTCATATATATACGTATTTTCATTTAACTAATGGATACGACAATTTAATTTTCTGGTAACAAGGTCAATCTCATTGGATCATTTTTCCTTTCTTTTTTTCACACTAATTGCGCATGCGTACTTTTTCTTTTATTTCCTAGCTGTACGGCAGAGTTCAGGAGTCAGATTTTTCAAAATTCAGAAAAAATATTTGTTTTCAGGAAATATAAAAAATCAATTACCCAATTAAATCGTTCCAAGATTGCTACTCGCATCATCCCAGACAAGCCACCAAGATGCTTCAAATATCGTGTTCGCCTTGCCACTACCACAGCGGCTATAGGACTCCCACAGTGTTT